>JABXWE010041519.1:0-10979 GCA_014611495.1 Limonius californicus | reverse complement strand
CCAAAAAAGTCACTTCTTAAATTTTCTTAAATTTGCACGTTTTATACAACCACATTTGTTGCAATGGTCACCGTACATAGTACAAATCTCATGTAACCATTGTTTGCACATAATACATTGTATCCAATCAGAAGTTGATTTGGTCTTTCCATATTCTTCAAATCATTCTGTACATTCTGAATCTTTTTTTTTGTATTTGATTGATCAGAATGTTCTGTAAACATTTCATTTTCATCTGAACTTGATATTTTTTTTTGTCCGTTCTTAAAGCTTTTTTCAGGCACTTTCCTCTGAATATCAGTTGTTTAAAATTCTAGCAGATTGTTTTCCTCTCTTATACAGTGGAACCAGAATTTTTGGTCCCGGAGAACATACATGCAAATATTTGCTTGGTGTTTCTTTTTCTGAAGTATAAATGATGTTAATAATAATATTGCTATTGCTATTTGGCAAAAGAATCGATGGACTTGAATTAGAAAATCTCCTATCGGGAGAAAATGTTGGGTACATTTCGGTCAGCTTCTAGAATTGATTCATTGGATGGACCTGGTTCCTGCTCTAGAGCCTCTTCAGTTTGGTGAGTTGCGTTATCTTTGGTTAAAGGCCATGCAAGCTTCAGCTTAACCCATGCGGGATAGATGCCCTTAGGGGCATCTATACTCAAATAAGTCGAGGCGTCTATCCTTTTCAGTAGGGATAGATGCCCCCTTTTTAAAAACAAAACACCGTAGATAAAATTTCAAAACCTCTACCAATTAGTGATATTCAAACCATACACTTGCAAATAACAATAAAATAAAATCATCTTACTTTATAAAATGAAAAGTTACACGCTTCCAAAAAACCGTTGATTTCGTAATCCGCGTTGTCTGTGAGCGAAGTCAACAAACTTTATTAAATAACACACGACACGTTCGATACACGGGGTTGCCGCCCGCACACTGGTGGCGTAGGGGGTCCACTTTTGTTTAGAAGTATTAGCTGCGATAGTGTTATGTTTACAAATCTCAATTTAAATTACGGGGCATCTATCCTCCTAGGGCAGCCATCCCACTTTTACCCTACTTAAAACAAGGGTTTTCAGTATAAAAGGTATTAATTACTTTATCAAGTGGCCATCATAAGAAAACTTGCTGCTAATTATAATACTAGGTATAAAGAAACAAAGTTCACTAATCTCGATTTACCAAAACTGTGGGATGGTCGATGTAATCATAACATCGCTATGGAATGTCATAGACAACATTTAAACATCATAGGGATGTTCTCTATAAAACCTAAACATTTATTTGTCAAATGGTTGTCATAAGAAAAAAGTCGGTTAATTATTAAGTCAAAGAGAAGATACTTCACCATTTTTAAGCAAAAACAGTTCCTAGGTGATCAACGTAATCAAAATCACAACGGAAGGTTATGGAAAATATTTAAAACAAGGGTTTTCAGTATAAAAGGTAAAAATTACTTTGTCAAGTGGCCATCATATTAAATCTTGCTGATAATTATAATACTAAAAAGAAACAAAGTTCGGTAATCTCAATTTATCAAAACTATGGGATGATCGCGGTAATCATTATAGCCATGAAATTTCATAGAAAACGTTTAAACGTAGGGATTTTCAGTATATAACCTAAACATTTATTTGTCAAATGGCTATCATAAGAAAAAATTCCATTAATTATTAAGCCAAAGAGAAAATACTTCAATACATTTAAGCTAAAATAGTTCCTAGGTGATCATAGTAATCGGAATCACAATGGAAAGTCATAAAAAATATTTAAAACATATACATTTCTTTGTGAAGTGGTCATCATAAGAAAACTTGCTGATACTTGAAATATTAAGAAGAAACAAAGTTCAGTAATCTGAAACTACCAAAATTATGGGATGATCGCAGTAACCATTATCGCCATGAAATATCATCATAGCAAACATTTAAACGTAGGGATGTTTAGTATGAAATCTAAACACTTATTTGTCAAATGGTTACCATAAGAAAAAATTCCGTTAATTATTAAGCCAAAGACAAAATACTTCATTACATTTAAGCTAAAATAGTTTCTAGGTGATCAAAGTAATCATAATCACAATGGAAGGTATAAAACGTACCTATGTACAAATTACTTCGTCAACTGACTGCAACTACAACTGTCATAAGAAGACTTGCTGATAATTACAAAAGTAAAGAGAAACAAACTTAACTAAGCTCAAACTACCAAAACTATGAGATAATCGCAGTAATCATTATTGCAGTAGAATTTTATAGGAAACATTATCAGGGTTTTCGGCATAAAACCTGAACGTTTATTTGTCTGCTGGTTGTCGTAACAACAAATTCTGTTAATTATTAAGCTATAGGCCAAATAGTTCACTATTTTTAACGTAAACGGTGATCTAACTAGGTGGACAAAGTAATCGTAATCACAATTGAAGGCCAAAACATAGGGGTTTCTAGTAGATATAAGATACCTATAGATACTTAGATACTTAAAAATTATTTAGTCTAATGATTAACATAAGAAAACTTCATGCTAATTATAAACCCAATGAGAATTTTTTAGTAATATTACATCAATATCATTACAGCAATGGAAAAACAAGGAAAATATTTAAAGAAAAACGGGTTTAATTCAGCGGCGTAGCCACAGGGAAGATTTGGGTTTAAACTCATCTTACTGTATCTGTTGCAGGAATGTAATTACCTTCAAGTATCGAAAATCAAACTGAAAACGCAATTTTCAATAGATTACTTCGTTAATTTTTACTCAACTTTGATATTAGCATACAATTTGTCTGCAGATTTACGATGGAATCCTGGCTATAGGTACGTCTCTAACAATTGGTTTATTACTGTAGTTAATCATCTACAGATTAATTAATTCCAGTGGTCCTATTACTGTGTATCTTGTACATATGAATTACTTAGTTTTTTCCCAGATATACGTACGCAAAATGTTGTTTGAATTACAACATAAATATCAGCATTCGCCGAACATGTTAATATTTAAAGTGACTATCACTTATTACTTATTATTACCATTTGGATAATTTATTCTTTAATAACTGCTATCTTAGGTATTACAATATGGTCGATAAATCCCACATAACGCAGCCTGTTTGAGTTTAAATATCGATTCCCAAACGGTATTCAAATAGTCCAGCTAAAAAGTAAACGACTCTAATCGTCATCCAGATATAAACCTAATAAAACGATAAATTAACCAGAAATTTAAATTTCAAATCACATGCAAAAAGCAAAAGCAATTAACCACTTTGGCGGTTCTTTAATTCGCCCAATTTACATAGGTAAAGAAACCTTCGGAAACGGCCGAAAACTGAAACGCGTTCACAGCGAAATAATTGCTGTTATTATTAAATAAATTAACGCAATCAAAACAAACAAATATAAATAAATTAATGAAGCAAATCAAACGGTGAGCACCAAACTAGAAGCTCCGCCTACTCATTCCCCCTAAATTTTACCATCAAATCCCGTTGGCTCTGCAAGCCGGGCTCTGTTGCTGCAGAGCGGCAAAATCGGCCCTCCACAAAAGGGCCCGGAGCGTGCCGACAAGGATTATTTTGTGCCGCTGCATACGTGCAGAACCGGCTAACTCCGGAGTGGGGAGATATAAAGCAAAGCCGACTATTGGAAACACTTCAGTTGCCGACGAAATTTTGTGGTGGTGTGTACGTGTCTTCAGGCAAAACTAAAATCGCTTGTTTTGGTTATCTTTTGAATTATCGGTGGACTTTTTGTGCTTTTATTGATTCGTGATTTTGTGGAAAAAGGGTTTTTTACATTGCTTCGGATAAAAATGGGTAAGTTCACATAATTCCAAGTATTAATGTTTTTTTTTGAAAATGTCACCTGATAAGTTTTTGTGTTTGACGTTTTGTATCTTGATTTTTTTGAATTTCTGTATGGTTTTCAGTGTATAAATATATTGCAAACACGCTGATTTAAAGTTTAAATATGAAACAAAATTTTCAAAAACAACATTTTAGTAATAATTATTCGAATTTAATATACCTATCAATATAGCGATTTTTATTGAATTTTGCCTAAATTATTATCTTGTGCATTGGTAATCGTTTATGTGGATTCGAACGTACGCCTTTTGTGTTGTTAAAACATGGAATTTAATCCGTAGGACATACCAAATTGAAAAAAAAAATAATTTGGAACTCTATTTTCACAGAAATATATTATAATAAATCAATATTTATTTTTCAAAATGACACAAATTAAAGTTTATCTAGTCATGAAAAGGTTTTTTTTCTCAAAATCGAGCAATTAGTAAATATTTTAAAGCAATAGCCAATTTTAGAAAAATATATTATTTTTTCAAAATGTGAAAACAGCTGCCTTCATGCTTAACTGGCTCAATAACATTATAAAACAAATTTCTAAATGGCTATACCCCCCCCCCCCCTCCACCAGCTACAATTTTATATAAATTAATTTGAAGGAGAAGTCAGTGTGAGAGGACAAAATTAAATAAAAAACAATTGTGAAATCAACAAATGTATGACCTACAGGGTGTTTTACAAATCGCTTAAAGAGACTAAATAAATGAGAAAACAATATTACAATGTAATTTGGGTCCCCATTTTAAAGTTTTAACGTAATAGATGCAGCAACATATGACTTAAAATATTATATTGTTATTGTAAGACATTATTTCAACCCCCCTGCCCCCATTCCCTTTAGTGAAAGTAAATGAATACAAAATTGAGTAAAATAAACATCTTCAAATGTATAAACAAAATTTTGGTTGTCCGTTTCTACAATTTACAAGGTGTTTCAGACTTTGTAATATGCAATTAAGAGAGATTCAGCAATATATCACGTCAATATGGTATTGTTGTACTTTACATCACCCCCCCCCCTCTAACCCCTTTAGTGAAAGAAGAGGGATAACAATCGAGTAAAATAAACATCATCAAATGTATAAACATTAGATTTTAGATTTCCTTTTCTACAATTTACAAGGTGTTTCAGACGTTGTCGGGAGGGACGTTGTATATGTCATTTAAAGAGAGAATTCGTCGATTGATATTGTTGTTTTGTGTTTATTTAGTTCACCACTCCCCCCTCTATATCTTTCGTGAAAGAAGAGGGATAAAAAATTGAGTAAAATAAACATCTTCAAATGTATAAACAGAATTTTAGATTTCCTTTTCTACAATTTACAAGGTGTTTCAGACGTTGTAACACGTAATTAAGCGAGATTCAGCAATACTTATATCACGTCGATATGATATTGTTGTACTTTAGCTCACCCCCACCGAGCTAATTTTAATTATTATCCTTTCCTCCAACCTACAGCGTGTTTCAAACTTTACAGGATGATAAACAAATTTACAAACAATATTTTATATCTTTTCTATAACCTGCTTACTGTAGACTCTACAGAACGTTGAAATAGTTAGCCCTGAAAATATATATTGTTTTGATTTACCCTACATATACCCCTACCCCAACGCCGCGACTAGAATTTTTGATAAACTAAATTGATTTAAAGGGAGAGTCAATCCAAGAGGGTAAATAATAAATTGAATAAAATAAACTTCTAAACATTAATTTAGTTATTCTTTTCTATAATAATCCACAGAATGTTTCAAACTCTACCGAACGTTGAAATGGTTAAAAGTCAAAACATAATGAATATTGTACTATTTATCTTACTTCATATACTCCTACGTTCCCCCCTCAATTCTGACTTTTCATTTACAATTTGGATTTAGGGACGGTTTAGGCCCTTAGGGACGGAAAAATTACAGATTTGGAGTTACATAAATAATTATACCAGTCCAAAAATTTTAATTAATCTTTTCTCCAACCTACAGGGTGTCAAAAAATAGACATATTAAAATGTGATTTTAAATGTATAAAGGAATTAAAAGATTCAAAAACACAGTATAAGGTGTAACATTTACCACTTACATATGTCATCCTTTAAACTATAACAATAATAATTATTAACTATAGGCCAGATTTCTTGGAAATTATATTCCAGTTCTAAAGTTTGTATAATTTGGTGTAATGGCGTTTTGGAGAAAGTTGCTATATAAGCAAATTAGAGCAGTGATAATCAATTGTTAAGCAATAGTAATTTTAATGTATACCAGAAACCAGAATGACTGACATTTACTTAATTTACTCAAACATGTAAGTTTTAATGTTGCCATACAAACAGTAAAATCATTTAATTGACTGTAGAGATCTGCCAATTACCTTTTGGCTAATTTTAGAAAATTGTTAATCTAATGCTAATCTTTCATGATTGCCAATCTCTTACAATATTAATAATTTAGGAAAATACAATGTCTTAACTATTTATTATATTTAATATTTTCTAAATGGCCCTCAATTAAACTTTTCTTTCATATTTCACAATTATTTTGCTTTCTTTTTAACATTTATAGTATTTATACCCAATTTTTGTATCCTCCTATACATATATGTAATAGTTTCAGGGTGTTATTTTTACCTCTCGAGCGGTATATTAATTCATGCTACCATAACAACAACAATTAATTAGAATTTTAACAATTAATTGTTTTATAACGAAACAAAATCCTGGATATCAATAATTTCCAACCTCTCGCTGTGTGCCAAATCTAATCTATCAGTTGACTAATTTTCTGTATTCCCAGAGGATGCTATAACTAGCTAACTGCCTTTATTAATATTTGCGCTATAAGTCATCGCTAAAAAATGATAAACTTCCATACCAACGAGCTAAAATTCTCACGGTGTGTATGTTAATGATAGGTTTAATTAAAACGAACTAAAGCTTAAAAAATGCATCAAAGCCTTGGAATTGGTAACCGTTGAATAAGCAAAGTGAAGGTTACAGTTAATTATTTGTTTCCATTTAAGGCCGTTTATGTTTCATCTAACTGTACTTGTTACGCTATGAGAATTTTAATGTTCAAGTATAGTACAAACTTAATTTTTTTTATCTATTTTTTTTAACTTTTGGGCTGTTTTAAATATCTATTTTTACATAAAATCAGACCAGAAAAAACGCAAAAATATTCTTCCTGAAGAGAAAATGGATAGTAGAGTTCAGTGTTGTAATATTATTTCAATAGCTGAAGTAGTTAAATAAATATTGGGTAACTTTTTATTTACTACCGGAGTGCGGTGTACCATTTTTTTAATTGTACTCCAAAGAAAAAAGTTTAATAGAGTGATATCGCAATTTTTGGTGGTCATGGACACACAGCTCCTCTTCCAATCCAATTTGCTTCTTAATACATTGTTTAGATAATCCACTTAGGGTTATTTTCATGCAGTTCGTACACTAAAATAACGTGACAAAAATGAAATCAATTTGCCTTCAGCATTTTGTAACTCAAGTAGTACTACTACTTACTATTTGACTTACTGGGGATTCTCATTAACTGCCTAGTTCCTTTTGCATATTCGTAACCGCCTAAATATTTTTCAGGCGATGATCTTCTAATTATATAGCGCCCGATATATAAATTGCGGGCTGCAGCCTTATATCCGCGGCTTTCACTTAACATTTAAGTACTTGCTATTGTCACAAGTAGGCGGCATTGATCAATTTAATTAAATTAACGAAAAGGTGATCTTGATTGCTATATGTATGTTGTGTTGCGTCAACCACTTTTAAGGGGGAACAACTTAGCTAGCCCACCTTATATTGCAGTTATCTCTATTAGAGCGTAATGGCAAGCAAAAAGTTTTACTTTGTAATTTTATAGTATATTGATGTTTATTATTAGTTAACATCATTGCATGCTCCAGTTCTTTTAAAAAGAAAGCTACGTATGTAGACAATAAAGATATAAATAACAACTACCTCCTTAATTTCATTCCAATGTCCACTTAGATAATTTTAAAAATTAGTTGGTGGTCTCAAAACGCGAAAAAGTATAACATTCAAATATTAATATTATTTTGATAGCATATTTGCAAGGATTTCCACGTTTCGTAATCAAATCTAGTGCCAGCGGCTGCATTTGTAATAAATAAATTACATTTTTTATGAATATGAAAACTGTGATTATTCAAGATTACATAACAGTTTATTTTCGTTCCTTTGTAAACGCGTTCAACAAAATTATAAAGAAAATCGTACCTGAGCGCGTGAAAGGTCGAAATGGTGTTGATACAACAATAAACAATGATCAAAGAGGAGAACATCAAAGGTGTCCTGAAAATAAAAAAAAATAGTGTCAAACAATAAAATCGCAAAAATAAAAATGTTGAAAAGCTAAAAACTGAAGCAAAAACCACAGTCTGCGGTGTTAACGCAGTTCAAGATGATAAATCCGACCCTGAACTTTTTTTATTATTATTGAGGTAGTTAACACTAAATTTGACCTTGGTGTTTACTCAGTGTTTTGATTTCTTATTGCTAATAGGTATACAAACTATAATAGCGTACTTTGAATACTTATAGTTTTGGTTTATACTGTGATTGCACTTTGTAATAACAATTTTCGTGTGACGTTTCACTTCGAGGTAATTTAGTCATTTGCCAAATGTTTATACAGTATATTCCACAACATTTTTGATAAAAGTTAGTTGTGAAAAGCAGGACTTGTGTCTTTCACTGAAACCAGACATTTTATATTAATATTTACAGTAATAATTTTATAGCGATCAAAGTACAATTCAATTGCTTAAAATACAAAACATTTATTTCTGAGTGCATAGGATAGGTAATGTCTGCAGGAATGTCAAACTTCATATAAGTTTCTTATTTTTTCGCAACCAATAAAAGTGAGTTTTCGAATTACTTGACAGGCCTAGATGGATTCTTTACAAGTTCTTTCAATATTTTTAATAAATGACGCAGTACAATCTGTTGTAAAATATTATAGCTATCACTACATTGGAGTTTTTGTTTCAATCTGAATGAGAATTGCATTTACAAACACAACTGGATATATTTAAGAACAAACAGATATCAATCATACACATTAGAGTAGATACATAACGCGGCTTTTCTAAATTTAATGTGTAAACTAATAAAACCATAGCCTCAAACTGTTTAAATTATGTATACCAAAAATGGACCACGCAACTATGGCGAAGCATTGGTTGCTGAAAAACTACGTGTGAGTTTTTGTTTAAATCTAAATAAAGAATCGTGTATACAATGAACACTAGATAGACTTACGGACATACAGATATAATGCAGCTACCCTTAAATTAGAGCGTATACTTCCAACACAGAATACTAATTTTCATTAATTATAATCTAAAATAATTTCGTAAATCAATCAAATTGTGTATGAAGTCACTTTTTTGTATTTAATATGTAAACTAAGCCAAACATAACCTCAAACCCTTTACATGCTGTCCTTCAAACAAATGGGCGCGACCATGGCGCACCGGCTTCTGTAAAAGAATCTAGCTATCACTTCATTGGAGTTTTTGTTTCAACCTAAATAAAGAAGTGTGTTTACGAGCATACAGATATCAATCATACAGTAACCGTCATATTAGAACATACTTCCAACACAATACTAATCGTCATCAATTATAACCTAAAATAATTTTCATGAACCAATGGTGTCGAGCATAAGGCGGCTATTCTGAATTTAATATGTAAACTAAGCCAAACATAACCTCAAACCGTTTATTTTGTGTATATCAAACAGGGGCCACATGACTGTTCGATGCCCAGGCTTCTGTAAAAGAATCTAGCTATCACTGCATTGGAGTTTTTGTTTCAATCTAAATAAAGAATTGTGTTTCCAACGAAAACTAGATGAATTTATGAACGTATAGATATAATATAGTTACCCTTACATTAGAGCGTATGCTTCCAACACAGAATACAGATTTTCATCATTTATAACCTAAAATAATTTTTATAAATCAATCAAATCGTGCATGAAGTGACTTTTTGAATTTAATGTGTAAACTAAGCCAAACATAACTCCAAACCCTTTACATTCTGTACTTCAAACAAATCGGCGCGATCATGGCGACGCACCGGCTGCTGTAAAAGAATATAGCTATCACTTCATTTGAGTTTTTGTTTCAATCTAAATAAAGAAGTGTGTTTACGAGCATACAGATATCAATCATACAGTAACCGTCATATTAGAACATACTTCCAACACAATACTAATCGTCATCAATTATAACCTAAAATAATTTTCATGAACCAATGGTGTCGAGCATAAGGCGGCTATTCTGAATTTAATATGTAAACTAAGCCAAACATAACCTCAAACCGTTTATTTTGTGTATATCAAACAGGGGCCACATGACTGTTCGATGCCCAGGCTTCTGTAAAAGAATCTAGCTATCACTGCATTGGAGTTTTTGTTTCAATCTAAATAAAGAATTGTGTTTCCAACGAAAACTAGATGAATTTATGAACGTATAGATATAATATAGTTACCCTTACATTAGAGCGTATGCTTCCAACACAGAATACAGATTTTCATCATTTATAACCTAAAATAATTTTTATAAATCAATCAAATCGTGCATGAAGTGACTTTTTGAATTTAATGTGTAAACTAAGCCAAACATAACTCCAAACCCTTTACATTCTGTACTTCAAACAAATCGGCGCGATCATGGCGACGCACCGGCTGCTGTAAAAGAATATAGCTATCACTTCATTTGAGTTTTTGTTTCAATCTAAATAAAGAAGTGTGTTTACAAAAACAACTGGATAGATTTACCAGCATACATATATCAATCATACAGTAACCTTCATATTAGAACATACTTCCAACACAATACTACTCGTCATCAATTATAACCTAATATAATTTTCATGGACCAATGCTGTCGAGCATAAAGCGGCCATTCTGAATTTAATATGTAAACTAAGCCAAACATAACCTCAAACCATTTATGGTGACGCACAGGATTCTGTAAAAGAATCTAGCTATCACTACATTGGAGTTTTTATTTCAATCTAAATAAAGAATTGTGTTTCCAACGAAAACTAGATGGATTTCTGAGCATA
>JABXWE010041515.1:0-11212 GCA_014611495.1 Limonius californicus | reverse complement strand
GCCCATATATTAACCCCATAGCACTTCCGACTTTCCCGGAACTGACACAACTTTCTTATTTCAAATGCAACACACTATATATTTTAACGGATTGGTATTGATAATCAATAAAAGTGTCCAGTAATCCAAAACTTGACATATTAATCATGAAAATTTGCAGAAATATTTATCAAAATGAAATTGATAAACTTATCTTCTGGAGAATGCACTCTATACATAAAATGCAATATTGCTGAGTGATATCTACTAATTGCAGTTTTTTTTTAATTAATCTTATAAATAGTATCCCACCAATAAAATCAAGATGCGTCTAACAGAAATAGAACGAATTGAAATACACATGATGATTGGTTTTGGAGATCGAATTCAAACTCAAGAACAACTCTGCAATTTATTTAATGAAACTCACCCTGAACGACCACCAGCTAATCAATCTACTGTGAATGCAGTAGAGAAACAGTTCAGAAAGTTTGGCCATGTTAGAGATTTACTTAAAGGTAAACCAACCCAGATACTCCAAGACATTATAGTAAGCATCCTATTAGAAGCTGAAGACAACCCTCATGTGACAGAGAAATTTCGAAGAATTATGATTTCCGAAAAGGTACAGTTTCGAAGATATTTCGAGCAGCAAAATATCACCCATATAAGCCTACCTTGTCCATGAACTTTAATCGTAGGGTCAAATTCTGCGATCAGATAATTGGAATGCGTAGTGCAAATTTCAATCAAAAAATAGTTTTTTTTTTTCGATGAGACAGCGTTGTCTAACTGGTACCATCAATACAGGTATTGGGCGACATAAAACCCTCACTGTATGCAGAAGGTGCACACTGAGCGTCCTCAGAAAATTAATGGATTGGCGGGAATCATGTCTAACAGATTTCTAGAATCATACTTTTCGAAGGAATGCTAAACGGAGAACGCTACCTGGAGGTTTTTCAATTTCGTGTCATTCCTGATTTAGTTGCTCTATTTCCCAATCACCAAAATCCGGATCTTCCAAACGATCAAACATTTTTCCAGCAAAATGGAGCACCTCCACGTTATGCATTAGTGGTTCGACAGCTTTTGGATGTCACCTTTCCCAACAAGTGGATCGGCAGGAGGGACCTATTGACGTAAGTCACCTGGTTTAAAACCTCTAGACCTTTTTCTTGTGGAGTTATTTAAAGTTCAAAGTGTACTGTAATATACCAACCACCCGGAAAATTTAAAAGGTCGGATTTGTCAAGAAATCCGACTAATTTCGTCAGATATTCTTCAAAATGTCCAATACGAATTAGTAGTTCGACTTGAGAAATGAACGGTCATCAGTCTGAACATTTATTTATGTTTATTTATACTTGTTAGGTTACCATCTAAACTTTTGTTTCGTATTGTATTAATTTCATAATTTATAAAATATTTTTGTAAATTTTCATGATAAATATGTCAAATTTAGGTTTACTGAATATTTCTATTAATTATAAATCCAAATTCGATAAAATCTGAGAAAACCGGAGAAGATATTGAGTTGACATATGGGCCAACAAATGCGAATTCAAAAATCTAAATTGACGTGTTCGAGCGTTTTTCAACAAAAACAATTGCCTTTATTTTGTTGAATTTATTCTTTTCATCGTAATCTCACTGTATAATAAAATACTTATTACATAAATACATTTTTATCAACTGTAAAGCTTAGTATTAAAACCCATCACCTATATTAGGGAAAGCAATTAAATATTTCTTAAATAACATCCTATTACTTGTTCATTCTCATTTTAACAACACAATTATTTTAAGAAGTTAGTGATAATTAAAAATGTGGTATTTTCTTTCTTTCTTGATAAAAGATGGAAAGTCACCCTCCACAATATAATAAAGACATACAAAATGTAGAATCTTCTAAGAAACATACAGAACTGCCATACATTAAGAATACTTTCTTTTAAACAAAAGTGTAAAATTGTACATATTTTTATGTATTTCTGTTCTATTCGCAGCAACTTTTGCGGTTTTAAGAAAAATTATTATCGTTTTCTAGTATCAACGGAGAACAGGTCAACTGTCAACCTTTAATATACGGAAATGGAAGCGCAATTCCTCATCAGCCGATATCCATGTGCTTATCTATCTCAAAAATCATTAGACGCATATCTTACATTTCTACACATGTTATTTACCATTTTTGAAGGGGAGATGTGTACCATAGAAACATGTGGTGTAACCCACTAGTTCAGCTGGCACCATTTTAACTTATGATAGACTAGACTAGACTAGAAGGGTAAAATTCTTCTTCTTCTCTTTGATAGGCATTTATGCCTGTTTCATAACCAGTTATCGGACGCTATCTCTCCTTCTTCTTTGGGATCTGCCAATACTTCTTCTTCCTTGGGGGGTGTATCTCTTGCCACTCTCACAATTCTATCTTGTTCCATTCTTGAAATAGGTTTGTCCCATTCTGTTCTTCTGTGATCGACGCAGTCTGTTTTGCTTTCTTTTAGTCTTATTCAACTTTCGTCTATACTTTCGTCCTCGACGACTTCATTTTCAGAGATATTCTGTGTTATAGTTCTTACGCTGAGCAATTTTCAGTTTCGGATTAGCGCTTTATTTGCACAGCACAAACTGAACGCATTTCTGTCATTGTTAGTTGCTTGCAGATTCATATTTCCGACAAAGACGTATGTTGTGGTAACATCTTCGAACGAACCAAGACCTACACTGTACGTGTGACGTATTCCGTCGGCTGACACGTTTAGTAGTAAGAAACAGAGATACTTGAAGAATGCCGCGCAGATGTAGGCAAACGTCACTATGTAAATCTGTTTCCAGCAGTATTTAAAATGTTTTAGTGGTTGATATTTTAATATAATATTTTATTCTCTAAAGATAGAGTTTTTATTTACAATGTTGTTTATTACTGAAATTGTGGTACGAGGTTGAAGATAAATTAATAGCATTTTTGTTATACAGCCAATTAAGGTAATTACAGTTACTGGAATGTATTCTTGAAAATGGTAAATGGTAAAATATACACTTGGGAAACTGAGAAGTGAAAACTATTTCGACGACAATGTCGGACCCTTTGTCAGCAGCGTCCCAAATCCGGTCAAAATTATGACAACCAGATGTGTAAAAACTGTTGAGCGTCGACAAAAGTGCAGTTTGGCTTAATTGCACACCAAGGGTACTTTCTACCTAACTTAAGTGCTATTCTAAAAATGTGAAATAAAATTGTCTTTTACAAGTCCCAAATTTTCACTTATATTCGTAGCACTATTGTTATGAACAGTCAGTTCAACATTGGATGTTAGTTGGTGTTTATCTATTCTAAAAAGGAAACACTGTTAGAAATGTCCGGAAATTTTTTGAATGCGCAGTGTCAACAGTTTGTGTTAAATTTATTCGATTATTTTACGCGCGAAAAAGACAATTTTGGCCCATTACGCGACGTTGTAGCGGTTCGGGAACAGGTTGCAGATGCATTAAAAATAAGTTTACCCACCATACGGAAAATAGTGCAGCAAAGGAAAGACAACCTGCGATTAATAAAAAAAGTGCACAGCTCCAGAAAAAAGTTAAAAACTAAAGATATGCCCGAAACATTAAAAATGACAGTTAGAGATGTAGTGTACCGAATGTACGTTGAAAAAAAGCCAGTCACTTTAAAAACAGTGCAACAAAATTTGAAAGACAAACAAATTCTAAATGCTGCAATATCAACGATTAGGAAACTCTTACACTGTATTGGTTTTAAATTCAAGAAAGATTGCAACCGTAGAGCACTATGTGAAAAAGAAAGTGTAGTGTCATTGCGAATGGCTTTTTTTAAAAAATATGTAGATAATAGAAATTCACTATCGCCTTTACCTGTAGTGTTTTTTGACGAGATCTGGATTTTTGCAAAAGGATCCAACAAACGCTCTTGGCAAGACGATACACCGAAAAGTGTAAAAAGACCCGATTCAGCATCAGAAGGAAAACGGTATATGATTTTGCATGCTGGCAATCACAATGGATTTATTGAAAACAGCAGCTGTATTTTTTCTGCCAAATCAAAATCATCCGACTACCACGATAACATGGACGCGGAAAATTTTTAAAAATGGATTCAATAACAACAATTGGCTGTATAACAAAAATGCTATTAACTTATCTTCAACCTCGTACCACAATTTCAGTAATAAACAACATTGTAAATAAAAACTCTTAGGTATCTTTAGAGAATAAAATATTATATTAAAATATCAACCACTAAAACATTTTAAATACTGCTGGAAACAGATTTACATAGTGAAGTTTGCCTACATCTGCGCGACATTCTTCAAGTATCTCTGTTTCTTTCTACTAAACGTGTCAGCCGACAGAATACGTCACACGTACTGTGTAGGTCTTGGTTCGTTCGAAGATGTTACTACAACATACGTCTTTGTCGGAAATATGAATCTGCAAGCAACTAACAAAGACAGAAATGCGTTCAGTTTGTGCTGTGGAAATAAAGCGCTAATCCGAAACTGAAAATTGCTCAGCGTCAGAACTATAGTCTGTTCTTGTATAATTGCTTTATCGAATCGTCGTATATCAAGTTAATGTTTAGTTTGGATTCGTATATAGATTTGCTATTTGTTTCTTCAGTTGTATTATAAATAGCAAAGTGAGTTGTTCTTGTATTAATTATATTGTTTTGTTTCGGTTTTTAATATGCCAGCAGTAACATGAATTCGCAATGAAAATCATTTCTAATAAATTTATTAACTTATTTTAAACAATAAACGGAAAACAACGGACCGCAGATTTCAGTTTTATCTGTACTGAAAGTCATTTTTATATTAATCACAGCTTACTTTATATTCTTAAACGAGTTGGAATAGAAGCCACATCGCAAGCTAAATATTTTCAAAAATTTAGACGGTTTAAGTGATTTTTCATTATACACATATAATTTTCAATTTCAGTGCATGACAGCAATCTTTAAAATAGATAAAAAAACAATTCGTTATGTACACAATCAATACAACTAAAATCCTACCGTTTGAACTCCACTTACGAAGTATATCAGTTTATCTCGTAATCATAAATACCGCCGATTATTGAGCTACTGACGAATCTGAAAGTGGTTCTTAATTCTTTAAAATAAAGTTCTTTTAATTAAATTAGATGTGTAACTTATTGCAGGGTTTTTACTTTTTTAAGTAAAAGTATTTAGTTGGTTAAGTCGTGCAACTATATTAGTTAAGCGTACTACAACAGCATACAAAATTTTTACAAAACTGTGTAACCCTTTCATACGCAAATAAAATACCATACAATTTTTGAAAACATTTCGTTTCTTATTGCTGGTAATACACACCAGTACGTTGCAATATTCTACGCTTCAGTTGCCGTGGTTTCTTTGACAAGCTACAGACAGAGATGTAAACTGAACTTTTTGTTTGATATCACAAAGTGTACTAATTGTTCACCGGCTATGCTACAAGAAAAGTACTACACAGTGCATTAAAAAAGCGAACAATATCATAATTATGTCCAAATAATAAATTAATTATCTTAATATTAAGCTATAGATATGCGAAAACCTTAACAAGCAGTAAGAATAAGCGAATTATAATGCACTTTCATATATGTTACATTGTGCTGCAATATAATACACAACACCAACTTGTTCCACCATTTAAATATCTTTAACAAAACTAAATTTTTCAGTCGCCGGCTGGCTGTTTATATTTACGTACTTTACTTACCATCCCACCCAGCTTGTTCCTGCTCAGTACATTTCGTTCTATACACGATTCTAACATGCCCCACCCTTGAAAAACCTCATGCCCACTCCAGAAATACTCTAGGAATGTGCAGTCCTCAGGAGTCGAACCTGAGCGACTTTGGTAGAATAACTCCGAAGCCAAGCACAGCGGCCACTACTCTACCGCGGTCCCCTACTTATTTTTAAAATTCTGAAAACTGTACGTATGATAAATATTAAAATTGTTATCAATATTCTGCATCCTAATACGTTTGTATTCGTCAACAATTTAAAAATTGTCAAAACACTATACTGATCTATCTATAT
Source organism: Limonius californicus (assembly GCA_014611495.1). NCBI lineage: Eukaryota > Metazoa > Arthropoda > Insecta > Coleoptera > Elateridae > Limonius > Limonius californicus. The sequence goes on along the minus strand of JABXWE010041515.1, from coordinate 5,157 downwards.
GCCTAATTAATTTAATTATAATAAGTTCCGCAAGTACCTACATGAGAAAGTTCAGGCATCCTAACACGGAGCATATCCTAAAAGAAAATCCAAGAAAAAACACGAGAACTCTCCAAAGCTTTGTCTTATTAAAGATATCTCTCAGAAGATTTTGCGGGCATAAAACGTAAGATTATTGTTGACAGCCCTAGACAAAGCTTAAGCTGGCCACTCACGTTCCAACGCCGCAGTACGATTTTGTTCGATGCAATTGCTGTACAATTCTGTTGAAAATCCAGAGGAGTACACACACGTTACGACCTTGCAGTTTGAAGTTGCGCCCGTTGAATTAACATGTCTCATAGTAATAATGAACAAATCGTTTTATTAGCTACTCTCGCAGTTTGTGTCGTAAAAATTAAGAAGAAAAGAAAACACTACAATCAATGAAGATGGTGGGGAAAGAATGGCTAATGAAAATGTTATTATTACCAAAATTGGAAGTATTGCACAATATTGTGCCCACGAAAAAACATCGAAAATGCACTGCATCCAACACGATTGTACTGCTGCAGACTACCTGGTTTGTCTGCGGTCAAAATTGTACCGATCTTGTCGATCGTGTGCATAGACGTTCAAAATAGATTCAATTTTGTCGTATCCAGCAAAATCGTACTGCGGCGTTTGAACGTGAGTGGCCAGCTTTAAACGTTGCTTTTTTGGCGTGTCTATCATACAATCTGCACACAGCAGTATAGAACAATATTGCCAGACTCAGACATGTGTGTTGGCCCTGTCCATCAAATATTACAACGTTGTAGAGGCTTTACAGATTCATCTCATGTAGGTATGGTTTAAACATAATTTATCAAATTCCACAAATACAGTTGTTATTAAAAATTTTGTTTAATTAAATAACCAACCCACAACCGCAATTAATCACACTTAATTATTGAATGAGAATTACTTTTTAAATGCATTCTTATAATTATTATTGTTGACTGGTAGACAATCTCCAGTGTGGGTGGAAAATAAAATTTTAAAGTGAAGCATAACAGTTTAATACAGAACATAATACACCACTCTCTGCGAAAAATATATTCGTTTATTAAACACATACTACTATCATTTCAACGAAATGGAGCACCCGCACATAACACTATGCTCTTCTTGAAAGGCAACATTTCAAGAGTGGTTATATAAAATGGCTCTCTTAAGTATTTCTTACTTGCTAAAGTAATTTTTTTGTCCACGACTACTTCATAATGTGCCTATTAATTATGTGTTTGGTCAAGGATAATGGTATCTATAATACACTGCAGTGAATAATCATTAATCACTAATGAATAATGAAGTTGGCGTTTCACGGGCTTTATACCTTTTATTTACTAATTACAAATGTCAAAAATTGAAAATAAACACTTAAATAACAAAACTTTTTAATTTTATGACTTATTTATTTATATTAATAGTAATATTTGTGTTTGAACAATGTAACAGCTGAATTGCAGGTACAGAATTGACATCTAAATTTATATTTTGGTTATTTGTAGATATAGATTGTAGATGGCGCAACATCGCATTCAAGTCTACCACTTAATCTACTACCTATATTTATAGCTCTACCAGCTCTAGTTGCATCGTCATATAAATTGTTATAAAAATTGTTATTATTTAGTACTCGTGGACAAAGTACAGTATAGCACTTGCTATAATGGCTATTATTACCTCGGATAATTGCAAAACTCGGTCGCTTCGCTCCATCGCGTTGCAACTGTTATCCTAGGTAATAATAGCGTCCATTATAGCGTCGTGTATAATGCACCATTAATAGACTGGTTGGTCATTATTATATTAGAGAGCAACATCGTATGTCGGTAAACTACTTTCAGCCAACAACATTGGATATTATATCCAATAACTAATAGATTTATTTATGTCCGAAGAAAAATAATGGGAGACATACATATCTCCAGAATTAACCTTCCTAGGCCCGTATAAGTGCGGTCGTAAGGCCAGAAGTCAGTATGTTAGACTTTTACACTGAAGGTTTGGAATTCAATTCCCAGTACTGAAACATAGGATTTTTAACGAGCGTTGTCCATTGCAAGGTGGTGGCGAACTAGTGAGGTATTTCGCCCAGTAAATGTTCTCTGGAGTATAAGTGTTTACACACTTCCTTCGGTTCGAAATCCACGTTAAGCTGTAGGTCCCTTATGCCTGTGGTACTTAAAAACGCCCAACACAGTCATACAAGTGAAGATCGCTACGTCTCGTAAGACAAACAGCACTTGAAAAAAAAGAGAAGATGAGAGAGAAAAAGAGCCCTGTATAAAGATTATGAGTTCGTGGGCGTAGCAACGTCATTACAACACTAGTTAACATTTTTTGACAGTCTAAAGTGGTATTTTAAACACAGGTTTTTAAAATGTATTTTACAACTGTTAGTTAAAGAAAGGAGGAAAGGGAGGTGATTTTATATTTGTTATTATTTAATTTTTAAGTGTATGTACTCCTATTAAAATATTGAAGACTTCCCGTTGAAGACACTTTACATAATGTTCAACAATACTGCTTTACGAGAAAGGCAGGAGAGCAAATACATTAAAAATGTTGGGATAAGTGTACTATCACAGGCGTAACAATATTTTACAATGAATTCACTAAATTACTAAGACTGTTTTGTTATCACTCAAAGAATTGGCAACAATTTCTGTAGCAAAACTTCAATATGTTTCCACATTGTATTATAGAAGAACCTTGAAACTGGAGACGGAGAAACGGCGACAGCTGCAAAAAAAATTCGTATATATATATATATATATTGCTATGTTACTGCACTATTAATTAAATTAATTAAATAAATACTAATGGTATGTATAACATTGGTTGGGGCAAAATAAAATAAAGTGAATGGTTAAACCTGCACATTGGGCGCCATGAAAACAATATCAAATTCTTAATCGAGATGTCCTTCTTTAGACGAAAATCTAAAATAAACAAATTCATAAAATGTTTAACCAACACGAAATCAAATAAAATTGCACCAACCGTTTTGCAGATCCCAGGGTCGTTGTTATAATTGGTCGAAGTGCATAAACACACACAGAGAAAAACATAGGGAAAATAAAAAACTACCATATAGAAATTAGTTAGCAACATTAATTTTAAAATTATTAGTACTTTCCGTTAAATGACACAAAATACTATTTAAGTTCATAATTCAACATAAATATAATAAAACGCCAATCACTATTTTATTTATTCGTCCAAATGTTTATTTGTTTTTTCTTAAAAAAACACCCACCTTAAATTAGTTGACCGCAACTATGGTGTACTCTACGCTTGCCCTGAATTTGAAACCAAAGCAGTAAACAAGTTGTCTAGGGTTTTGTTTCACCAAATTAGTGCAGTTAATTGTCGTTTGTTGTATCCAAATCTCGGCCACACGTAAGTAAATTCAGCTCTCAATACTTCTTCATAATCAGAATACAACATTAATTGTTTATAAAACTTGCATGAATAATTTCCTGTACATAACCTCCAATTTGTTTCAAGGTAAAATTCCTTATTTAAGTTTCTTCTTTTAATTTAATTACTTTATTTCAATGTTTCGAAGCACTTCCTTTTCTTTATTTTTTAAATTTAATTATTTTTGATTTATTCTTATAGATTCCAAGTTTTCCACAAGTAACATTGACGTTTGCCTCAACTTGTCAAAATAATGGAAGATGTTCGTGAATAAATTGAAGTACGATAAACATACTGATAAAACCCATCCCAATTGCTTGAAGAAATTCGAGATTTCTGAGATTTTTCGAAAATGTCGGCCGTAGGTTGACGAAAACACTTTGAATATGTAAATAAACATTAACTTATTTATTTTGATTCAAAACACTAAATTATAAACACCAAATACAAAATTAGCAGAGTTGCTAAAATAACGTGATTTCCACTTGGTGATCAAAGTGAAACTAATTTGTTTTTCAATACAAAACTCCTCGTATTTTAGCAAGTTACGTAGCAACCCAATACATACAAACAAATTTTATGGTGTCACCAAGGGGCTCAAGGAATAACAATAAAGCATTTAAATTGACTAAATTAATTAGGAATATCTATAAAGTATCATAGTGATTTTGATACCTTACTCGAGATATTTTTGATAATGCATTTGGAAACTGACAAATAATTTTTTCATTAAATTACAAATAAATTATTAAAAGCAACTTCAATTTTAATTAAATTCAACACAAAGCTTTCTCTCAGACAAAAGGAAATTACTACAAACATATTTTAATAATAAAAGAAAAGTATTAAATTCATACATTTACATTTTAGTATAAAGCTGTCAAAATTATTACATTTTTACTTATATTTATTAAATTACAGCTCAATAATACACAAATAAGGTTGAAAAATATCCTCTATGTCTTTATGAAGATAAAATTGGACCACAACAACCATCTTTGCTACCTAGAGTCCAAGTTAGACAGCACTCGAAGCCAAACCCAAAATCGGAACTACTAATTTACATCGTATTTGATCTATATGTAGTTAAACAACCTATTTTCTTATAGGGTAGCTTAATATAACTGTATTAAATTTAACAATAATTTAAGATATCTCAATTAGAGCATGTTGCAACACAGCAATATATGTCTCAAAATTCAGACCCCACAGCCGATGCTTCTGATAATTATTTTTCTAATTTCAACTGACGAAAGAAAAGGCGATGAAGATAAAAATCACTGAGTACGTACAAGTAAAGATGCATTCGTCTCTTATTCTAGACTACAGTTTGTTTGGTCAAACAGTGCTTATATTATCAGCATGTCGACAAGGCGGTAACGAATTCTTGCCAGTATTAGCAAGTAAGAATTGTATTAACGATTTCATAATTCATGTCGTAATTATCAAAGAGTTTGCACAGATTTGTATACCATATTCCCTCATCAAATCTCGATAAATAGACAATAGATAGTTTCATATATTATCGTATTCAATGAACCTAACAAAATAACGGCGTTTTCAAAAAAAAGTATAATCAACAGCGACAATATGCGCCGTTATAATTCAATCATTAAAGTTTATGAAAGGATTTGATAGCGTTGTTTGTGTTGCTTCAGTGCGTTCTTGCTCGACCCGCTCACTTAAATTACACGATCTACGGCTATT
>JABXWE010041502.1:0-10624 GCA_014611495.1 Limonius californicus | reverse complement strand
CTGGGACATTTATCTTGTGATAAAAAAATATGACTTCAAAGGTTCATATATCTTTAAAATTCTTTCTACAGCTGGTAAAAGAGCTAACCATCGGGTTTTGCTGTAACCCAAAATCTTTTTATACTCGATTTCCGCGTTTTCGCAAAAATCTTTTAAACTTTCAACACGCACAGTATATATATGAAAATAAGAATAAATTTTTGTAATAATGTTTTCAACATCCACTGGCAGTAAATCAGAAGCTGTTTGAATGGTATTGTGCAGAATGTGCGCTGCACAACCTACGCCAATAATTTTTTGGCTGAAATGTTCGCTAAGTTTTTTAAAAACGTTATTTATGCCTTTTCTAGCTTTTCCACCGAAATTTGCGTTAGTATTATCTGCACAATATGCAATAACTTTATTATTCAAATTGTTTTCTTTTAAAATTGTGTTTATTGACTCAAAAATTATTTGCGATGTTTCGCCCGGACAAAATCTAGGATCTAAATTTTAATTCCTGTCTCTGCGTCAAAAAATAACTATTGTGGGAAACAATTTTAAATCCTTATGGTTTGAAGCATCGGAATATATAGACAGAAATGTACAACGATCTAACTCTTTCCGAAGTTGTGAAAATGACTAGGGCGAAAATACATTACAAATAATCGCTTCAGTTTTCGTCCTTGCACAGGAAAATTTTTTTTCATATAACTTTTTTATAATTCGGGATGTGCAATCCATAGATCGGAAGCTTTGATTGTGTTTTATAGTGTGGAATGCAAATAGCCCTTCAGCCAATGCTAATTGCTTTTCTGCATCGCCGTAGCTAGCATTGCGAAAAAACTCCACAAGTTTCGACGAGGAAGCAGCCTGATCCAAACATCTTGTATGCTTTTCTGTTGCTAGATGTTTTGTTATATAGTTTTTTCCGCCATGTGAAACAGAAAATTCGCTATTACACTTATCACAATAGAGTCTATTTTTGTTTTTTTAATAAAAGGAAATTCTTGAATTAACTCGTCATTAAATTTACATTCTCTCTTTCTACTCATGTTTTATTTTATGGATAAATGCTACAAATAAATAAATAATTTACTATTAAAGCGAAATAAAGAGTACTAAATTTTACCTTATTGCGGGTAGTGGCCTTTCTTTGTCGATTAAATAGTGAAAAACAACACAAAACGACAAACTACACTGTCTGACACTGACTGTGTATGATCGCAGTCCGCACTGAGTCGTATCTGCATTAAGCCGAGACTTAACGACAATAATCGAACATTACGGAATAAATCCGAGCCGTAAAAAGCGGGACTTTTTCAAAATGCCGCGGGACGCGGGACAGTTCTTCAAAAAGCGGGACTGTCCCGCCAAAATCGGGACGTGTGGTCACTTTAGTTAAAATCCAACTCTCACTTCCATACGTTAAGATTGAACGTTAAGAACGTTAAAAAGAGAAAATTGTTAATAATTTCAGTATTTTAGATGAAACGAGTGCTTAAACACAATGTTTCTGAATACCAATGATGATTTAACAAAAAAAGTATAATAAACTTTAATGTCAAACTTTATTAACCATTTTCAAACAACTGTCATACCAACAAAACAAAAAACTGCCATTTGTTTTATACATACTTCTCTTTTACCTATAAACGCCTTATTTAAGCTGTGGTATAATCTTGCAGCATTGCCAATTCTTTCGTTGACTTCGCTTTCCATATTTCCTTCTCTATCTATCAGTACTCCTAAATATTTAAATTCATCGACTTGTTCTAATCTTCTTTGATTTATTTCTATGTTGATATTCTTATTTTCTTTACTTATTACCATTACTGTTGTTTTACTTGTATTTATTTTCATATTTCTCTACGTTAATTCTTCTTCCCATATATGTAAGTTTTCTTGTAAGTCTTTTTCTTTTGCCGCGCAAATCATTATGTCGTCAGCAAAGGCACATTCTGATATGTTCACGGGTGTTAATTTATTAAATCCGATATGGGTTTTCTTAGTTTTACTTGCCGTTGCCTTGATGACGTCGTCCATTATTACTATAAACAATGTTGGGCTCATTACTCCTCCTTGCCTTAATCCATCACGTATTTCGAATGTTTCGGATTGCACATTATCCTTTCTTACATAGCTTTTGTTGTAATCGTGTAAGCCCTTTATTCCTTCTATTAATTTGGACTCACATTTCTTTGTCTTAAACTTTTCCATACTTCTTTTTGTGGTACTCTATCGAAGGCTTTTTCCAGGTCCAGGAAAGCCATATATATTTCTTGAGTTTTTTATTCTATTTTTCTCTATCATTTGTTTTATGCTAAAAATGTGATCCTGCACGTTTCTCCTTTTCCTAAAACCACTCTGTGCTTCCGCTAGCTGTCCTATTATACTTCTTAATCTTTTTTCTAATATGTGTTCATACACCTTGGCTACCACACTTAGTATTGTAATGCCTCTATAATTTGTACAATCTCTACTATCACCCTTCTTGAATATTGGTAGGTATTATTATTCCTATTTTCCAATCTTCAGGTACTTTGCCCATGTTCCATGCCTTATTGAAAATTTTTGTTAACATTTTTGTCCCTTGCGCCCCTAAATTTTTCAGCATCTCTGCATTTATCTTGTCGTGTCCTGCCGTTGTTCCTTTTTTCATATACTTTATCGTTTTCACCACTTCTTCTATTTGTATTTTGTTTTCCGCTTCACCTTGCGCGTGGTTTATTTCTTCCCTATCTGTCGAGTTGTTTTGTTCATCTGGGTTAAGAAGATCCCAGAAGTACTTCTTCCATCTTTCCATAATTTCTATTTCTTCACTTATTATTCTGTTATCTTTTGATTTTACTTGCTTTAACGTGTGGTGTTTTCCTTTTCTTAAATTTTTCAGTACTTTGTAGAATTGTTTTTGATTTGTTTGGCTATCTGCTTCCATTTTCATGCCAAATTCTTCCCAAGTTTGTTGTTAAGCGTGTATTATCATTTCCTTTACTTTTATCCGTTGTTGTTTATACTCTTGTTTATCTTCTGCCTTGTGGTTTAGGTATAATTTCCATTTTTCTTTCTTAATTTTTACTTGCTTTTTTATTTCTTGGTTCCACCATTTAGTTTGCTTCTTGTTCTTATTTATAACTATTGTTCCGCATGTTTCTTTTGCTGTTGTTAGAATGATTTCTTTGAAATGATACCACACTTGTTCTAAATTTGTATCTTCCCGCTCCCCTGTTTCTTTCCCTAGCTTTCTTTCTCTAACCTCTCTAAATTTGTTCGCTATTTCTGTTTCCTGTAGTTTGTATGTTTTAATAGCTTCATTAGCTTTTCCAGTATGTCCTTTCTCTTTTCCATTTCCTTGTCTCTCTGTGTCTATTCGAACTTTTGCTACCACTAGATAGTGGTCACTGTAAATTTCTGGTCGCCTTCTCACTTTAACATCAAAAATTTCTTTCCTATATGCCCTATTAATGAGAACATAATCTGTTATAGACATTTTATTTCAGCTTGTAACCTCTCCCGTATATTTTTGTGCTTGTAAAATGTATTTGTTACTATTAAGTTATTGTCGACACAGAAGTTTATTAATCTCTCTTCGTTATTGTTTTGATGATACTTGTCGTGGGGACCAATTACATCAATTGCTCCATTATTTCTTTTCCCAACTCGGCAGTTAAAATCTCCTAGTATAATAATACTAGGAGATTTTAACTGCCTATTAATCTTCCATTTATGTTTTCTGTTATTTCTGTCATTGCTTCCCAAAATTCGTCTTTCTTAATTGCTGTTTCTCCCTCATTTGGTCCATATATAATTACTAGGGTTATTTTGTTTTGCTGGTCTAGTTGTAGTTCCATTTTTAAAATCCTACCCGACATAAAATCTTATCAATTAAATCCATTCAGATAATGTAAACCCTTTTTGGTATTGATAACTTTCTAAAAATACTTTATCTGTTATTAGGTAAATCCCCCATTTTCATATTACCTGGATATCTTTGAATTTAAAAATTGCCATCGCAATTGTTGTAAATGTTATTTATACCAATGTTTTTAGGGAATGTGGTAAATAAACCTGAACATGGATCTCTGGACTGGGTAAAAATATGTGAGAAAAGTTCCAAAGTGATTACATTCATAGATCTTGCTGGACATGAACGTTATTTAAAAACTACCGTGTTTGGAATGACGGGGCATGCTCCCGATTTTGGAATGCTTATGGTATAGTTGTATAAATGGTGTTGCACATCGGTATTTAAATATTTGTTTATAGATTGGAGCAAATGCAGGCATAGTAGGAATGACAAAGGAGCATCTGGGTTTAGCTTTAGCACTTTCAGTGCCCGTTTTTGTAGTCATTACAAAGATTGACATGTGCCCTCCAAATGTTTTGCAAGATAACTTGAAGTTGCTGTTGCGAATTCTGAAATCACCCGGTTGCCGAAAGGTGCCCGTTATGGTGAAAACCACCGATGATGTTGTGCTTAGTGCAACAAATTTTGTATCTGAAAGGTAATAATTTTCGGATTTGATTTCTCTTCTAGATTGATATTTATTGGGAAAAACTTGAAAGTGGTTTTTTAACTACCAACAGTAGTCGTCATCGAAACAGTTGCTACAATTTTAAACTTACAGGTTGTGTCCAATTTTCCAAGTTTCAAATGTAAGTGGTGAAAATTTAGAGCTCTTGAAAACCTTCCTTAATTTGTTAACAACTCGCATGGAGTACCATGAAAATGAACCCGCAGAGTTCCAAATAGATGACACGTATTCTGTGCCGGTTAGTAGATATAGAAAATGTATGAAACTGTTTATATAACGCAATTTTTTAACTATCAGGGTGTGGGTACGGTTGTATCAGGAACCACCTTGAAAGGTGTCATTCGTCTTAACGATACTCTAGCATTGGGACCTGACCCACTGGGACATTTCCAACACATAGCTGTTAAAAGCATCCATAGGAAACGAATGGCAGTCCGTGAGGTTCGTGCCGGTCAAACTGCAAGTTTTGCTCTGAAGAAGGTAATATTTAATAATTTCAAAAAATATGTGCCATATAAAAAGTAATAATTACAGATTAAGAGGTCTCAGATTCGCAAAGGTATGGTCATGGTGTCGCCTGCTTTAAATCCACAAGCTTGCTGGGAGTTTGAGGGAGAAATTTTAGTGCTCCACCATCCCACTACCATCAGTTCACGTTATCAAGCAATGGGTAAACAAAATTGTATTGTTATTAGTAGACTAAGAAAATGATTATTTGGATCTGGTAGTTGTGACTCGGTGAAAATTAAAACAAGCATGTTCTTGGCTCTTTCAAAAGTTTTAGACAATTTTTATAAACGCCTTTGCGTATTTTCTTCATGTTTCATTTCACTTTGACTTTCACACCTTCTGATTTTTACGCTTTTCCCACCCATTTCACTTAAGTCTTGCATCACAGTATTTTGCCACCTTTTTCTTGGTCTAGTTCTTCCTGCTCCTTTTTGTTATTCTTCTAATTGTTTTTGTTTCCTCAGATCTTTTCATGTGTCCATATCATTGCAACTCCACAGCTTGTATGTATCTGATACATAATATCTGCATTTTGTATTTCTTCTTCCAACTCTAGATACATTCTTCTTTTTTGTATGAAATCTTCTTATTCCTCTTTTTCTGTTAGTGTCCACGTTTCTATAGCTTACGTAACTAATGGTCTAATTAATGTTTAATAAATCTTGACTTTTGTTTGCTTGTGGAATTTCTTATTTTTCAGCAATGTTGTATGTACAAGGTGTCCTGAAAGTAAATGGTCACAGCTTAACTATAGCTCCCGTTAATTCAAATGGGCTTGATAAAACCAAACATACCTTTCCAAAGAAGTTATGGCATCTTAAAGAAGGAAATATATTTTTAATATTGGGTATATTTCAGAAACGAAATCAAGCTGAAAATTGGTACTTCAGGGGAATCCGAACATTCTCAATCTATAAACCTGACTGTCTGTTGTAGAGGGCGCTATCAGCTGATTTTTTGTATGTTAAATGTTAATAATAACCAGAAACATATAAGAACAAATTAAAAACACAACAACTATTTAATAAATTCGACAATAACTTGCCAAAACATCAATATACTGATTTAGTATTGCCAAACTGACAGATGCTTGTTTACTTTTTACTACTTAATCTCTCCTCTTCTACCTTTTATTCAGGTGTAGATGTTTTCTTCAAATTTTTCTTGGGTTAGTGACCAACACCGGACCCTTTCAAGTTTTCAGTTTGCTCCTGTATATTAGAATGTAGTTGTTGTATTTTGTAGATCCCTTTCCTTTCTTGTTTGTTTCTAATGTAGCACAGATATAGTCTAGATACCCAATCAATCAATGCACGTCATATATAAATTTTATGACGTCACAACATTGTATGTGTATATTTAAATTGAAACAGTTTAAAGTGGAACAACAAACAAACGACGTAACCTCACATTTTAATTTAATATAAAGCAAGTAGAAACCACAGCACCTAATAATTATTAAAATAAAAACATACTCTAGTTGTAGAAGTTAATATTTATTGGTTGTAACGGTGCAGACACTTGTTATGTTATACATAATTAGTTAAAAATAATGTAGAATACATTCTGTGATAAAAAGATTTCCATATTTAGGTAACAATGTTTAGTTTTGGACAGTGCTTGCTAATTCCGGTGTTTACGCACCACTATAGCGAATTATGTTTCGTCACAGTTTTCACTGTAGGAGGATCCAGAATCTGTGCTTAAATTAATAATTATTGGAGCTATACCATGTGTGTCAAGTATCTTTTCTCTTTCCCACCATGATTTTAATTCGGTTTAAGCATGATCAATACAATTTTTCCACTTTTGGGGGGTTACGGTACTTAGCGCTTCTTTCCACATATTCACTGCTTTTTCCATGCCACCACCTACGTCTCTTCCAACATGATCGTTACAGAATCTTTCAGCCATCCCCCATACATTTTCGATCGGATTAAATATACAACGGTAAGGATGACGCCGGAAACAATAATATATGCCATCAAAGAAAATATTATAAATAATTATTACCTCTCTAACAGCATTTAAAGGTAGAAGTGGACCATTATTATTTCGTTCGTAAGCGAAATAGGTTATCAAACTTGCTACAAGTCGTTTCGACTGCCTGCTTAAAGGTTTCGGCATTTTGTAACGGTCACGCGGAGGCCTCCTTCGTGCGCTAAAAATTACTGGTATCTTAGTCGAGTAGCGCAATAAAGGTCCGAAAAATTGTTTGAGTGTTGCCCAATTTAAATTTAGTTATATTCAGTTCCAGGAACGTAAAATTGGACTGCTGATTTATTTCAATTTTTTTTTCTTGTATAGAAATATTAGAATTGTGGGTTGTTTTTTTTTTATTAAGTAAAAAGAGATTTGGTTGCAACTTGTCTTTTATTTTACGACGAATTATTTGGATTTAAGTCTAGGTACATAAAAGACAGATAGTAGATATAAAGGTAGGTGATTATTTATCTTGGGGTCCGACTTCCCATTTACCACCTCGGACGGTGTTAGTAAATTATAAGTCGGTGGCGCCTATAAATTAACTGTTGGAACATACGCCTTCTTCGATTGGTTTTCCGGGATGCTAACATCTGCCAACTTGTTAATTCTCTATCTAAGCAGTGGCGTAGTTACGAGGTTGTTTTTGTAATTCAACTAATTTTTGGTATGTAGTAAAGATTATAGGCGTGACAATATTTATGCATAAATTAAACATCTAGAGCACACTTTGACATTTATTTGTCCCGAAATTCCAGTCAACTTAATAGTGTTTAATAATGCTAATTTTTTTTATTCTAGTGCATTGTGGAAGTATCAGACAAACAGCTAGCATTCTGTCAATGTCCCAAGACTGTTTGCGTACTGGTGATAAGGCCATTGTACATTTCCGCTTTATCAAGCACCCCGAATACATAGTGCCCGGACAGAGAATGGTGTTCCGTGAAGGCCGTACTAAAGCCGTGGGCAACGTTTTGCGTCTTATCACTCAGGCCCCATCTACAATACCTGGCAACAAAATGAAGCCCCTGAAGCAGCAACAACGACACACACAGACTCTGTCTTCAAGTGTAACAAACTCTCCACAAAAAGTAACTTTTTAATGAGTCCAACATTTACGCACTAACCGCTGTAGTTGCAGGTTCCGCCTGATGTTAACAACACAGCTGTTGAATTGGAATCTGTTGATAAACAGGAAAACATACACCGACCCAGTGGTGGTAGTGGCGGGGCTAGGAAGGGTCGAGGGAGACGTGGTGGCAGAGGAAAGTCTAATAACGCCGCAGGTACTAACGTACCTAAACCATTAACTGATGTTGCAAACATCACGCCTATACCACTTGCAAGTCGTACAACCACAAAAGTACAGTAAGATTAAATAATTTCCAGTGCAAATGCTTTTAGATCTTGTTCCATTTGTTACGAATTTTATGTATTAGATAGTGGTTTTGTAAAAGTTACTAATGGTAGTTTAGCTGAAAGTACAGCAGAACCAATTCAGCTTAGCGGGCATCCAAAAACAGAAGTATTAGTAGAATCTAGAGCTTCATATTGGTAACACTTTTTGACATCTATCAAACTGACATTAACTCGTTAACTATATTTAGATACAAATCATCAGTGGCCTACTAAATACTTGAACTTAAGTAATTATGCCACTAGATTGCAGCATTCGCCACTAATGCTTTCTTGACAGTTTAACATAACCAAACTTTATACATATGACATTCATTTCACATCAAGTATTAGCAAATTAGTAAAATCAATTACGATCACAGCGCTTTGTGTGGCTTACCTCGACCGCAAAGCTACAATGGTTCTGCTGTAAAGCACAATCTGTAACTTCAACTTAATGAAATTTTTCAGAATTAAATAGTTGGAATCCGGATCATTCTATGCAAGCTTAAGAGCCAGTTTTTATTTTTTTAATTTCTAGTTTTCTTGACAAATTTTCAAAATGTACATTAAGTGTTTTAATCAATGTTATGTAATGGACTAATTATGTAGTATCCCATTAATAATGATTAATGTTCAAATTTTTTAATAGTACAATTACATGAGTAGAAACATATCTTTAAAGCTTTTTTGAGAAGTGTTTCAGTGATCACTCAGTTTCCATACATTTTAGCATCCAATAAGATCCCATAGCATTTGTGCATTCATCATTATATCATCTCACTTTGAAAAGTATTTGTTACTTAAAATGTATTGTATTGAGACGAAAGAAATAAATTTACTACAACATTTAATTCCACCTTTTAGTGGTAATTTTATTAATGAATAATATTCAAAGCGCTCCTCCTACCTCAAACATACTAATAATGTTGTTTACATTTAGAGGATAAAATCTATTTTTTGTTTTAAAATGGGACACTGTTTAATAGGAGTTCGGTCCGGGATCCCGTACAGGGTGCACGCGTCTAGTGGTGCTCCGCTTTCGTTTAGGGAATTAGCAGCTTTTAATTTAGAATAATCGCGGGAGGGCGCTGGAAAGAGCTTTGCGCTTTGGAAAGGCTAGCGAAATTCAGTTTAATAGTTGGAGATAACTGAAAATAAGTTATTTAGTGGATTTTATACGTGTGTATATTCGTTGTTCAGTCATATTCATTCGAATCAAACTTAAGAATTTAAAAGCAGGCCGTAGGACAATAACAAAGACCCCATCTAAAAATATCACAGCTCCCACCATCGGCCGGTCCTAGTGCGGCTCCGAGAATGGGTTGTTTTTAGGGCATAAATAATCGCAAAGCAGGTAGACAGGCGAGGGAAAATTAGTGACTGTTTGGATTCTTTTATTTTCATTTTAAAATAAAATGTTAGTTTGTGTAGCTGGTCTTCATTATTTAATTAGTTAATTTAGTAAAGTTGTCATAAATTGCTTTATCCACTATTCACATAATTGACGAAGTTATTAACATTAGGGAACGACTAGGGCGAGTTAGGAAATAGATTCCAATTTAAAACATTTATGTAATGTCCAAGTAGCTTTGGAATGGGGTTCCGTGGGCGACGTGATCGGGCACGGACGTGTGTATTATCCATAGGATTTCTTCTTAGTTTTTCTTTAATAAAAACAATGTGGGAACGGGAGCGCTCGCAAAACGCTTCGGGCGAAAGTGATTAGCGAGACTAAAAACAAAACAATTTTGGGGGGCAAACAATAGAGTGAAAGTGCGAGGGTATCCACCCGGGGACGGAAGAGAGGAGAACCACTGCCGCTCGACACAGACCACAACACTGAGGGTGACGCAGTTACAAGCTAAGTGTCGCAGGCCTAAGTAGCCATTGTAGTCTTTAGCAGTAGTTGGTAGCATTGGTACTGGTTCCTTAACCCAGACTAATTTTATAGAAATTACTCGCCTAATTACTTGATTAATTGATTAATTCCTTAGCAATGTTTTGATTGGTCATGCATGTAAACGTGCGGCTATGATTTGTATTGGATGTTTATGTGATGGAGGTCAGATAAGTAATTTATGTGTTGGGCGACTCACTGCATCAGGAGGTGGACGCTGGGCGCATATTCTAGGAGGACCGGCTGGCAATCTTCTTCAGCTGGAATATGCCATGCGGGCAGAGGAAATGCAGAACGGAGGACCGTGCTGCGCGTGGAAAGC
>JABXWE010041493.1:0-15065 GCA_014611495.1 Limonius californicus | reverse complement strand
AACGGGTGCAAAAAGTGAAAATCGAATAATTGGTATCTAATTACCAATTTCGAATAAATTCACATTTGAAGATAAGGCCGACCGCAATAACATACATCTGGAACCACCGTGACGTAAAATAGCCGAGAACAAGCGTCCCTTTCTCCAGCCGAGAGGGGAGCGCGCATGACGGAAGTGGAAAAGTGCTTCCTATAAAACCGTCCGCCCAGCCATTTAAATCATCTTTAGAATTTTTCCTGGCCTTTGAAGCAATTCAAAGTCAGAAATATTCCGCCGTTTTCTTAAGAGCAATCTTAAGCGATTCCAGTTTGCAAATCCGTTCCTGAAAATTAACCAGTCACGTAAAATTCCTTTTACTAACCCGAGTGCTTACCTAAAAGTGAACAAATAATTTTCCTGTGCTTTCACCAGTGTTTGAGACAGTTTTATTCATTTTATATTACGAGTTACAGATCCCGACATTCAGCAACCTAGAGCTCGCTGCCGCTGGAAGGATCCGCGGAAAATTCATTCGCTGTTTGAAACCGCTTGGGAAGTATCAAGTTTTGAACGCGTAATTGGCGAGTATAATATTATTAACCTGCTTTGATCTTTTATTGGCTCATCCCGTAGAACGTTTTCCCCGAATAGTTATTCGTACCAGGCATATACTGGTGTTGGAATCGGAGTATATCTGGTAAAAATAATTGTTATACGAATTATTATTGTGTGCCGAGCTGGTGAATAATTAGCGACGTAAGCACACGGTAATCTTTCATTTGAATTCTTATTTGAATCCCTGAACTGAAATTGGTTCGATCCGTGGAGGAATTTTCACGAATCCCAATTTTGGGTTATTATAAATACCGGCTGTAATATTTGAATTACGTTTGGAGAATTTCAAACGGTTCAAAGCTATACACAGATTCTATGCGAATCTGGGTGCACCGTATGCCGATTTTATTTTCCAAATTAAAAGTAAATTGTTTAGGAGCCGAGATTATTAAATCTTATCAATTAAACAGTCAGTCCCGTCCGATCATACAGACACCGTACAAATACAGGTTATCGTATCAAACCCGTCAATCTCGACGCATTCAAAACGTCGCCGTTGTATTTTGGGGAAATTCCAGGAAAACTTAAATAATAAGTTCCTGTTTGAATAAGTATTTAAAGTCACCAGAATTCAAGTAAATACGTACTTTTAAAGGAACTTGGCCTGCCAGCAGTAAAGAGCACACCGAGGTCGTTGATCGAAGAGATTTTTAACGATCTATTCAATTTCATTTGTTGCTAATCAAACTTGCGTGTTTTATGCACCCCGCACCGGAAAATTAGCTAATCATTACCCGTTTATCCCGATTTACCCCACCGTAATCACTGAAGCCGCAATAACACTTATAAGCATAATTATTTAATTTCTTTGTTTGTGTTTAAAGTCCAGTCAAAACCAGACCGTATCCATCTTGGAGAACGATCGAGCAGCCGACCTACCGCAGCCAACAGCAGTAGGTGTACCCGCCCAGAAAGACAGTGGGGCTACAGAGTACTCACAGACCTACTCAGAATTTGTTATCATTTACCTGTACATTTATTATTATACACTAGAACATTAATTTATTTTACATTCTTGTACATAGGTTAGTGCTAATTAATAAATACATTTCTTTTACATTTAGTCATTTTTGAACCCTGGACATCTCACGAGCTTATCCGAGTAATATAAGCAATATTAACGTGAGGCCTAATAAGCGTAAGCGGGCACTCCGTTACAGTGTTTTCTTATAGAACAATATGTTACCATCCTATCACTAAATGGTGAACTTAAACAGAGCCACACATTACTGAGCAACACTACCTTAAATCGTGTTCTGCATAATATTGGGTTTAAATTTACGAAGGATAACAGTCGACCAGCTTTGACTGAAAAAGCTACCATTGCCAACATGCTACTCCCGTTTTAAGAGTTTATATTGAAAATGTGACTTCACCAGTTCCACGACGAGTGATAGTCATGGATGAAACATGGATTTTTTTTAATTTCTCATAAGGACGCATTAGGCCGCGTCAGTCGAATGCAATAGATACTAGGTTAGGTGAAAGTTAGGTTTGGTTGGGTTGCATGGGAATTTTAGAATATCATGGCAGAATGAAGACATACGGAGAAAATCCGACGATGGAAAACTTGTTCACGGTGGCTTTAAATCGACTTTTGTAAAAAATGCACCATTGTTATTTGCATCCAAATGGCAAACAATAGATTGGCATGCTGAAATGAATGGTGAAATGTTTAAGAAGTGGTTGACTACACATTTGATAAATATTTTAGAGGAACCTTCATTAATCATTTTGGATAATATTCCACGTCATTCAACTTTAATGGAAAAGATTATCAGCATGGGCAAAGCCTAATATTGCAGCTTGGTTTAGTGCAAATAACATTTCTTCAGCCGAGTCTTCAAAAAGTTAAATTGCTTACACTAACTAAATTGCATTGGAAGGAAAAACGCCACGTGGTTGATAAATTATTAGGTAGTTGTGGACATGAAGTTTTGCATCTACCACCATACCACTGTGAGTTTAATGCCATCGAAATGGTAACGGCGCATGCCAAAAACTATTACAATTACCATATTGGCAGAGATGGTTATGGTAATGACAAGGTCATTGCAATGTGAATGGAATCACTACAACAATGTACTCCTTCGGTGTGGAAAAATTGTATACGTCATACCGAAGACTTTATTAAAAAGTGGTATGTACGTGAAAAGATTTTAGATGTAAAAGCGAATGAAATTATAATCCATGTTAATAATTCAAGCGATTTTAGTTTAGATTATAGTGATAAGAGTGACTAATTTTAAGAATATATTTTTCATTAAATTAAATTAGTTGTAGTCAAAAAATGTTTTTCTAAATAACTAAATAAATTTTTAATCTTCTCAATTTCCTTCTAAAGTAACTGTGTTAAGGTTTGTGAATATCCATTTTGTGTTATGATGTACATTTAATGCATATACGTAGTATTTCCTATGTTCCTATGTATTTTGCATTTTAAGTAGTAGCTTGCGCCTCGTTTTCCAATGAATATATACATATACACGGAAGTTGCAACATAACCTTATTTTTAAACGTCAAACCTATTGGCAACTATAACTTAAAATTGTCACTAACCATTTCATCTCTAAATATGTTGAAGTTGCTAATTTGACTAACTGTTCTAATCTTAAACCATGCGCGTGTGTTTTTTCCTCACCGCTCATCTTTCGTAGTTTTGACTATATGTAGTATTATGATGGTTAACAGTTTCCATTCTAATATAATGAAAAAAACACATGTTTTAAGGCTTTCAAGCTATCCGCTGAAACTAAAAACAGAAATTAGACATTTTTTAGTGTGCTAAAAAAATTCAGTCTTGTATTGAATATTTTGCGGAACGCCTTAATTAAGAATAAATTTGGATGATATTTGTAGATTCAATTAAATTTTAAAGATCGGCGTTTCACGATTCTGGAAAAGGTATCAAATTTTCCTTAAATTTCAGGTACGGTACTGTATTAAATTGTCACGTACAGGCTACAGTACCACAAAAACCCGCAAATGGTCTCTACGCTTTCCTGCAACGCTACGAAACAGGTGGCGGTAAGTATCTGAATCACATTGTGACTGGCGACGAGACTTGAATTTCGTATACAAATGTTGAAACTAAGCAATAATTGATACGAGTACGCTCGACCGCATGCAGCGGCTCGCACTGTGCAACTCATTGAGCAATTCAATTGAGAAATTGTTAACTCCCTCCCCCTCGAAAGTCGCAACATAGCGAAAAGTGACTGTCACCTGTCCCCCACCTTAAAAATTTTTGCGATTTCTCGAAAACGACGACCTCCAAGCAACGGTACAAAATTGATTTTCGTCACAGATATGACGAAGGAACACAAAAACATATACCACGATATAATAAGTGTTTAAATTCGAATAGAAATTATCTAAAGAAATAGTTTAGGGGTATATCTAATATAAACATAATACATTTTTGTTCAACTGTGCATTTTTGTTTTACGGCCGATTGGTGCGTAATTTCCGAAAAGCCTCGTAAAAAATATCGATTTGAGCACTTGTGTTTAGTTTGGCCAGTTTATAACAGAATAATTTGATTAATCTGTTGTGCAATTAATTAACTAAAACATTATACTAATTATAAGTATAACATATAAAATTTAGCAGTGCCCAGCATTAAACCGTAATATATTTTTTTCTTTAGCGAGAACTAAATATGACGCATAATGCTGTAATTTAAAATTTAAACGTTAAAATTTGTGAAATCGCTTTCCAGAAACACAATTACGATCCCGCTAGAGGTGTTTAAATTTGTATTGGATCCCTAATTTTAGATTTAAATTAATTGATGAATTACAGTTAATAAGTTTAATCGATTTTGTGGCACGATAGGGTTATTAAAATCAAAGTCCTAATCCTTCGATTGCGTTGCCTCCGCGTAGGCTGATGGGTTTTTGGGTTTAATTAAATTATTAATTAGTGCATAGATTAACTAAAATTGTGAAGACAGACTAATCAGGACCAGCCCAAAATAAAGCAAACTTAAAATATAAAATTAGCAGTAAGTTGCCCAACTTTCAGAGTTGTAATCCTCAGATTTAACTTCACAAGAATACGGTTGGGATATGAAGCAAAATCCTAGGATCAGTCCAGTTTAATCCTTAATTTTCATGAATGGCCAGGAACATGCGTTAAGCAGCGTTTCAGTATGTTTAGTTAATCAGTAAATACAAAATACTGATGTGTTTATAGTTTTGGTATGCCAATGATTTAAAATTAAAAAAAAACTCTTTAACGCTTGTTTCAGAGTAAAAACAATGTTTCTAAATCGACATTTAAATAACACGCTATCGAAACCGAATATATTAATTAGAATACTATTTGTTTTTTCTAAGAATTTAAAAGTGTAATTTATTAAAGATTAACCACATATTGTATTATCAAGTTTTTCGGTTTCTATGAACTCAACAAAAATACTACTTCTGCCATCTGTAATTTCCTAAACTACATAATAAAAGAACTCGCTCAAAGCGGTCCCCAAGGGTGCATCTTGGGACCTCTTTTATTTGCAGCGTTTGTTAATGACTTAGATGAGGGATGAGCAACAGGCGGCCCGCGGGCCGCATGCGGCCCGGCTCACTTTTTCGTGCGGCCCGCCAAAGCTTTACTTTTTGACTTTTAAATATATATTTCTATGTGTCAAATTAGAAAAAAAGGCCGTTCAATTACAAAAATATATAGATATATTTTAAAGCAGTTCCCATTTCATAAAAATGTGGTATCAATCGAATTTGTGGTAAAGTGCTGGCGTTTGTTCGGTTGCAAGTTGCGCAAAAGACCGCATGCGCTCTATACTGACAGTCGTTCACAATCATATGAACTGCTTATTTCACGATAGTTCTACAAGTTTAATTAAAAGTGATTTCACAAATCATAGAAGTTTTTTTTGTGTATTTTGTGTTGACTATTTTTGTGACCTGTTAGTGTAATAAAAAAGCTAGACAGTATTTTAAATTTAAAAACTAATTGCGTCGACCGAAAATTAATTTTTTTATGATATTTTTTATAAACACTTGTCCTATTTTTATAGTTCCAAAAAGTCCTTGAAACAAGAAAAAAGACAAAAAAATGGGGATGAACATAGAAGTTTTAACAAAAAATGGAAATTGGATTATTTTTTCATTCTTGTAAAAGACAAAGCTGTTTGCCTTTTATGCTTGGATTCAGTATCTGTGTTAATAGAATATAATATTAAACGGCATTATGAGACGAAACATGATAAAAACATCTAAGGATTTGTGTTATTTTTTTATAGGGTTGTTATTTTGTTCATTTTGTTAGTGTTTAGTGTTCATATTTTAATATGTTTCTTATGTTCGCTGTTATAAATAAATTTTGTTTTTTTACTATCCATTGTTATCCTGGCCTACTTGATTTAGAATTAAAACAATTAATATTTTTTATAAATTTGTATTCAGACATAGGTTGTTATACATCGTTGAAAAAAGAAACCAAAATTCTATTTACCCATGTAAAAAAACAATATGGCGTCCATTTAAGATAAGAAAGTGTACATTGATATCTCGGAAATCGCCATCTTGAATTTTATTTTGACATGATTTTTGACTTTGTGTCATTAAATTAAATAATATTCATATAAAACTTTTCTCCATATCTTTTATAATAAGGGAAATATTCGACTTTCTAGAATATCACGATTTTCAGTTTTTTTGAAACAGTTTCTAAACGATTCGGAATTTAACATTTTTGTCAACGAAATTTGAATCAGCATTCAATCCTGCACAACATTGTCTATTTAACCAAATCTCTATCTTTAATAATAAGAAAGATACCCATGTTGTATATATACTAATTTGAAGCTTTCGTAATTAACTGCTGATATTGTAGTAGATATCCTACAGCCAACATTTTTAATTATTTTACGACGAATTCGAAATTACGGACATTAAGTAATGCGAAGTTAATTTGCTAACTTATTAAGACAAGAGATAAGTCAAAAAGGAAAATTCCGACCTAATTTCGCTTCTAGAACAGAAGCTTAAAATAAAACGCAGGAAAACGTGGAATCGCGAAGTTAATTAAGAATTAAAAGCAATTTACCTAAGGAAATTGTTGAAATAGGATGTGAACTCTAAAACAGACTGCACGTTCATTTCGTGTTATAATTCACTGCGTTAATTAGCAAGGGAATTCAGCAAACTTTGCCTAAATTGGCGCTTTGATACATTCAGCTTTATAATTACAATTACGTAGGCGTATTGGATTCGTCAGAGATAAAAGCGACTTCTAACAGCTTCTATTCTGGCAGTTTTATTCGCAACTTCAAAACTTCCTCCGTGTCAATTAAACACCGGCTAGACCTCACTAAATATAAATTTCGAGCAGCATCGGAAAGGTGCAGTTTATGGCACGTGTCGCACGTAAACTACCCTTGATGGCATTTTCGTGAATTACTTCGCCAGGGACGACATCTCGAATATTACGTTTTCTTCAAAACACCAGGTGTTGCCAAAAAATATTACTGGTTTGTGCATGCCCAGAAGGATATTTCTTCCTCAAGAAACGAATAATTTTAGACCCATCGCTTCACACTTGATGTGTTTGATTAAAAGTTCAGTTTGCCCTTCAAAGTTGCTCAAGGCCCCCTTCGGCTTCCCCCGGAAAATTTTTATTCTGGCACAATAAAACCGCGACCGAAACCGCGTTGTGCTAGTCTTGTTATTTATGCACCGTGCTCCCCGACCTCCAAAATTGCGTATTTCTGCAATACGAGGGTGAATAATGCGCCATGTTAGGTCTAGACCGCTCTAGAAGTCTGCAGCCAGGGCTTAAAACACGATTCGGCGAAATTCTAATTTCCATCGCTGAGAGCATAATTTTGATTTGCATATTAAACTACCACCTATAAAAGTTCATTTCATTCCGCAACTCGCATTTTCTAATATATTTTAGATGTTGGTATCAGCTGTAGAACAAAGATGACTACGGAATAAACATATCGAAACGATTTGAGAGCGCTGAGAACATACGGAACTTAATTTAGGAAATGTCTTTGTTGTAGCTTAAATGAAGTTCTCTTACAAAAGAATCTGCAGCAAGGTTTGAATCTAAACGGGATGTAACCTTATTCTTGTTTGTAACATGTACTGGTGCTCTAGTAAAGCAATCTAAAATAAGAACACTGGTGTAAGTTAACTTTCAGAAACCAAAGCTTTTCTGTAAACTTTTACAATGTTAAATCATCCATTTTTAGTAGCTCAGATGTATAAATTAATGAACAACATAATAAAGCAAGAAAGACATATAAAAAGGGGCAGATAATGACAAAAAAAAATGCAAAGAGGGTAAAGAAAAAAAATTAAAAAGAAAAAAGATTAAAATGCAAACGAAAAGAAGAAAACATGGAAAGGAAGAACAAAAAAGGAAGGTAAAGAAAGAAACAGAAAAATTCAAGTACATGAAAGAAAAAATAGAGTGGGAGCAGAATGAACAACAGAACAGAACAATTGAATGAGTAAAAAGAAAAAGCAAGAAAGACACAGAAATAGAGGCAGATAATGAAAACAGAAAGCAAAAAACGGTCGAGAAGAAAAAAAATTCGAAAGAAAGAAAATTAGAATAAAAATGAAACGAGAAAGACATGGAAAAGGGGAACAACAAAAAACGAAGGAAAAGGAAGAAACAAAAAATGCAGGTATAAAAAAGGAAAAATGGAGAGGGGACAGTAAAAAACGCCTTTCAAATAAAGGATCGCCATGAGAAATAGATTAAGAAAAATAAACTAGGAAAAGGACAGAACGCAATATGCCACAGAAAGAAAAATAGAAATAGATTTAAAACATAAAGAAATATGAGCATATGATCGAAGGCTAACTTGCCTCAAGTAAATTACAAGATGGAGAGAATGTTAAAGGTACAACAAAAATTGACAAAACGCAAAGAAAAAGAGACAGTGGGCAAAAAAGAACAAGTAATACGAAAAATACGGCATATATAATATAATGTAATATATAATAATATAGGAAATATTGGCGAATAAGAAGCGAAATGCGGCAATAAAGCTGTACAAATTCGCGTATATATATAAATATATATATATATATATATATATATATAATAATATTGAGGTTTCCGCGGGTGTTGTATGCTGTGATTGGCTTCCAGGTATTCTTCCGCGTAGTAACTTCTTGGTCCTGGGATGGACCGGGATGGTTGTCTTGACGACGTTTCGGCAAAATCACATTTGCCATCTTCAGGTCTTGTCGGATAACTTTCTGCTGGTGCTTCTTGTAATACGACTGTTGACGTTCGTTTCTGTTGGAGCTATATATACTTCTTGGCCGTTCCGTGTGGTTGCGCTTTGTTGATTTCGCGCTCGGTTGCGTGTGACGGGACCGGCTGTGGCGGGAACGTTCTGATTTTGTTGAGGTGGTTCTATGTTTACTTGTTGGATTCTGTTGTGTATTTGTTTTTTGACGAGAACTGGTTTCCAAGCGGCTGGTAGTCTTTGGGTATCATCACGAGAATTTAGGGTTCTTGGGTGTTTCTCGATTTCTATAGCTTCCCTTATTATTCTCGATTTCAGGTGTCCTATATTAGCCAGTACTTTGGTGTTTTCGAAAGCAATTTTATGGGATGATGTGCTTACGTGTTGTGCCAGTGATGAAGTCTTCTCGTTCTTTCGTACGGCATTTTCGTGTTCTTCTTTTCTCACGTTAACTCGTCTGTTTGTTTGGCCTATGTATGTTTGATCGCAGTCCCGGCAAGGAATTTCATAGACACCTTGGTTCTCCAGGGGTATCCTTGTTTTGGGGTTTCGTAGAATGGAGCTGATCTTTCTGTTGGTTGTGAATGTTGTTTCCACATTGTGCCTTCGTAGAATTCTAGAGATTCTGTCTGTTGTTCCTTTGACGTATGGCAAGTGGGCTTTGGATGCAGGTTTTTCTTTATCATCCTGTGGCTTCACTCGGCTGGGTTTAAGTGCGTCATTGATAGAACAAAAAGCACTAGAATCAGCAGTACATAAACCCATACTCTGGCTACGATATGTGGACGACACCTTTGTTATTTGGCAACATGGAGAGGCACACCTTAACAACTTCCTGGACCAACTAAATAGTCTCCACCCGAAAATCAAATTCACGATGGAAATGGAATCAGAGAACCAACTACCGTTCCTGGATGTTTTGGTGAAAAAGAAATCGGACGGAAACCTGGGTCACACGGTGTACCGGAAACCTACTCACACAGACCGCTATCTCAATGCGGAGTCACACCACCATCCGGCACAACTTCGATCAGTGGTTAAAACCCTGGTCACCCGTTCTCAGAGACTCGCAGACCCAGAAAACGTAGACCAAGAAATGAAGAAACTTCGAAGAGCCCTACGACAAAACGGCTTCAAGAATCAAACTATCAATGACGCACTTAAACCCAGCCGAGTGAAGCCACATGATAATAAAGAAAAACCTGCATCCAAAGCCCACTTGCCATACGTCAAAGGAACAACAGACAGAATCTCTAGAATTCTACGAAGGCACAATGTGGAAACAACATTCACAACCAACAGAAAGATCAGCTCCATTCTACGAAACCCCAAAACAAGGATACCCCTGGAGAACCAAGGTGTCTATGAAATTCCCTGCCGGGACTGCGATCAAACATACATAGGCCAAACAAACAGACGAGTTAACGTGAGAAAAGAAGAACACGAAAATGCCGTACGAAAGAAGGAGAAGACTTCATCACTGGCACAACACGTAAGCACATCATCCCATACAATTGCTTTCGAAAACACCAAAGTACTGGCTAATATAGGACACCTGAAATCGAGAATAATAAGGGAAGCTATAGAAATCGAGAAACACCCAAGAAACCTAAATTCTCGTGATGATACCCAAAGACTACCAGCCGCTTGGAAACCAGTTCTCGTCAAAAAACAAATACACAACAGAATCCAACAAGTAAACATAGAACCACTTCAACAAAATCAGAACGTTCCCGCCACAGCCGGTCCCGTCACACGCAACCGAGCGCGAAATCAACAAAGCGCAACCACACGGAACGGCCAAGAAGTATATATAGCTCCAGCAGAAACGAACGTCAACAGTCGTATTACAAGAAGCACCAGCAGAAAGTTATCCGACAAGACCTGAAGATGGCAAATGTGATTTTGCCGAAACGTCGTCAAGACAACCATCCCGGTCCATCCCAGGACCAAGAAGTTACTACGCGGAAGAATACCTGGAAGCCAATCACAGCAATGATATATATATATATATATATATAAAACAAAGCACTACCAGCAGAAGTAAGACAAAAGACCAAAAAACGCAAAATGAACACAAAGAAGAAAGATAACAGTAGTGGGAAATATAAAAGAAGAATAAAAAGATGAAAAAATAAATCTTAAAGTAAAAAGAGGAAAAGATTTTAAACCGACTAAGAGAAAAAAAGCGATACACAGAAGTAAACACCAAGAAGGTAAAAAAATACAAGTAGCGCGTGAGAATGTGAGAAAGAGAGAAAGAGAGAGAGAGAGGAGAAAATGCGAGAGGGGGAGAACAGGGAGAGAGGGGTGGTCAGAAAAGAAACAATACTCCAGACATCAGAGGATGGTGAATATAATGCTGTAAATAAAAAAAAAGATAGGAGCATGTGATAGAAATTAACAGAAAACAAATAAATAGAAAATTCCGTAAAGAGAAGGAAAAAAGTATAAACTTGCCAAAGAAAAAAAAACTTAAAGATTACAAAGAAAAAGACAAAAAAAGTAAGATTGAAAGAAGAAAATGAAAAACATAAAACGGTCAAAATTTAAATGAAACATAGTGTGGGAATAGGGGAATGTCGAAAAGCAAATTAAAAAATAGGGAAATAACTGGAGTTATAAAGGCGGAGAGTGGGTTCAGCAAGCCTTACAGAACAGTATAAAAAATAGAAGAAACGAGGAAAGCGGTGGCAGTTAAAGAAAGCCAAACTAGCACAGGAAACACAAAATTGCAGAATGACAGAGAGAGATTGAAAAAAAGTAAAAGCAGGAGGATGTGAAACAAGAGGTCATTCCAAAAAGACAAAAAGAAAAACAGTAGATAATACAGACACAACCAGAAAAAAAAACGGTTATAACAAACGGTTATGAAAAGAAAAAGCAAACATTAACTCAGGTTTAAGACAAAGGAAAATATAAAAGAACGAAGACAAACCGACAGCAAGAACGGAATATCAAATGGAAAAGGGAGATAAAACAGCAACATTAAACGCATAAGAATAAATAGCGAAATACACATATAGAACTAAAAACAAAAAAAATCAGGCGACGTACAGTAAGAAGATAATCAACAAAATCATCGATCCACAATATTTGCCCATATTCTTCGAAATAATTAGAAAATTATTAAAAGTAAATGTCTATAAAACAAGTAAATAATTAGAAGTTACATAATTTAGGTGGTGCTGTACCCGGAAGTGTCACAGGAGTTACCTAAGCATAGCGTTAGATCAATATATACGAGCTCGCCTCAAATTCGCTGCATAGAAACATTACCCCTGTGGCTTTTGTCCTATCCCGTTGGTCACTTATTACAGGCACTCACACCGAACAACTAAGTTTGAGAAAACTGGTTAAACTTACAAAGCCCCAATGCCCAAAACCCAAAACTAAGCATAAAGTGCGAAGACACATCGCAGCTTGGGATTAGAAACAGAAGCAAGGAAAATTTACGTTATAAAACCATTTTCCAAATAAATTAGGAAGACACCAAAAACATTTGTTCAAATACGGTGTAATAGATATACAGGGTAAGCGAAATTCTATTGTTCTGTAGGTATAATTTTATTGGTAGGTAAATATATAGAATATCAAACTTGGTTATTTAGGTTTTTTAATTAAAACTTTCCCAGCATGTGGGTCACTAGACCTATAGCTCTACCTATGTCCCCGATGGCCTACGTCCTTTAATTGTTTGCCATTTGCTGACGCATACACCATTAATAATGTTTCTACAAAGAGATTTACATCATACACGTATTTTCCACACGATAGCTTCAGCAGTGAGAAGAGTGTTGTCTAAAAATAGGGGCAAATCTATTTCCCTGATAGGCATAGTTTTATTGTTCGACCTGTACCATTTTCCGTATGATAACTTTTCAGTGATATACAGGGTGTCCCAGAATTACCACTAAAGCTTCAGGTAGCCGTGTTCTCCTATGCTTTCTGAACAAAAAACCTAAGAACAAAATTTGTCTTCGAGGCTTAGTTTTCTCACACGAACCTGTTAAAGGTATCACCTGTAACATCGTATTTTTAGTTTATAGCCACAAATATTTAAATAAGATAATTAATTTATCAATAAATAAGTCTATTACAACCTAAAATCACCATCAAATCATGATTTAAAGTATTAATCAATTTGATGAAAGAACTGATAGAAGCAAGAAACATTCAAGAAACTAAAGCTGACAACCATGAAAAATTTAAGCACGTTAAGCGGATATCACAGAACAAATCCAAGGCCGATATCGTGATTTGGAAAACTGTTTTTATTTCGAATTTCCAAATTTTGTGACAGCGACGGTTATTATTTTGTCTACTTAAACTATTTTGTGTTTGGATTCTTTAATTTACTTTATCTAATTTTGACACATAAAGTGTCACTTTTCAAAACTGTCTGACGTTAGGAAACGCTTTACTTTCCGTAATTAGTTACGTAATGAAAAATACTTCGTAATCAGTGATGAAAAATTCATTTCATCACAGTTAATATAGCATGGAAACTGTCATTATTAATTTAATACGACTTATGTCGAAGGCGTTTCTAAGGAAATTAGTTATGACGTTCAATGACAGATCAACTGGAAAATTATAAAACTATGTTTTGGTCAAAATTAGATAAAATCTTGTATGCAACACGTTATGAAATGTTATATTGTGTAACTCATGTCATTTTGCAGAATCTCGCTCGCCACGCTCGCTCGTCCTGCAAACATTCCATTTCGTTACACAAAATAACCCTTTTCATAACTAGTTACATAAATAGCTATTATCTAATTTTGACACATAAAGTGACACTTTTCAAAACTGTTTTACGTTAGGAAACGCTTTACTTTTCGTAACTAGTTACGTAATGAAAAATATTTCGTAACCAGTGATGAAAAATTCATTTCATCACCAGTTAATAGCATGGAAATTGTCATTATTAATTTAATACGACTTATGTCGTATGGCGTTACTCGTCCTGCAAACATTCCATTTCGTTACACAAAATAACCCTTTTCATAACTAGTTACATAAATAGCTATTATCTAATTTTGACACATAAAGTGACACTTTTCAAAACTGTCTGACGTTAGGAAACGCTTTACTTTTCGTAACTAGTTACGTAATGAAAAATATTTCGTAACCAGTGATGAAAAATTCATTTCATCACCAATTAATTAATAGCATGGAAATTGTCATTATTAATTTAATACGACTTATGTCGTATGGCGTTTCTAAGGAAATTAGTTATGACGTTCAATGACAGATCAACTGGAAAATTATAAAACTATGTTTTGCTCAAAATTAGATAAAATCTTGTATGCAACACGTTATGAAATGTTATATTGTGTAACTCATGTCATTTTGCATAATCTCGCTCGCTACGCTCGCTCGTCCTGCAAATATTCCATTTCGTTACACAAAATAACCTTTTCCATAACTAGTTACATAAATAGCTATTATCTAATTTTGACACATAAAGTGACACTTTTCAAACTGTCTGACATTAGGAAACGCTTTACTTTTCGTAACTAGTTACGTAATGAAAAATATTTAGTGACCAGTGATGAAAAGTTCATTTCATCACAGTTACTATAGCATGGAAACTGTCATTATTAATTTAATACGACTTACGTCGAAGGCGTTTCTAAGGAAATTAGTTATGACGTTCAATGACAGATCAACTGGAAAATTATAAAACTATGTTTTGGTCAAAATTAGATAAAATCTTGTATGCAACACGTTATGATATGTTATATTGTGTAACTCATGTCATTTTGCAGAATCTCGCTCGCCACGCTCGCTCGTCCTGCAAATATTCCATTTCGTTACACAAAATAACCCTTTTCATAACTAGTTACATAAATAGCTATTATCTAATTTTGACACATAAAGTGACACTTTTCAAAACTGTCTGACGTTAGGAAACGCTTTACTTTTCGTAACTAGTTACGTAATGAAAAATATTTCGTAACCAGTGATGAAAAATTCATTTCATCACCAGTTAATAGCATGGAAATTGTCATTATTAATTTAATACGACTTATGTCGTATGGCGTTTCTAAGGAAATTAGTTATGATGTTCAATGACAGATCCACTGGAAAATTATAAAACTATGTTTTGGTCAAATTTAGATAAAATCTTGTATGCAACACGTTATGAAATGTTATTTTGTGTAACTCATGTCATTTTACAGAATCTCGCTCGCTACGCTCGCTCATATTGCAAATATTCCATTTCGTTACA
>JABXWE010041491.1:0-11722 GCA_014611495.1 Limonius californicus | reverse complement strand
AGTGGCAAATTTTACAAAAGAACTGGTACTATCTCATTTCGAAAATGTAAATAATTTTGGGCGTTTGGAATGATAACAGGACAATTAGGAAAATATCTACAATTCCTGCACAAACAATAAACTCCCGATTTCGATCATGTGTGCCGAAATGATTTTCATGAGCCCAATAATTGTAGTTGTTGCATAAATTGTAGACACTATCACGGGCGAATATAGCTTCGTCCGTTCACAGAATTCTGTTGGTGAAGTTATGGTCCAAAGTGAGCTGGTGCACAAACCACTTAGAAAGTTGAACTCGTTGATAATCCGCTGGCAACATATTTTTTTATAAGGATTCATTTTAATATCCTTCTGGCCCTTGGTCTCAGTTACCTCTAAGACGTCTTTCTCAACATTTGGCATTCTTTGGCGACCACCTCCTAAGCCTGGATTAGGCCTAACATTGCCAGTTTCGTGTAACCTTCGATCGACATGCCTCATGGTCTGAGTAACAAGATGTCGGATAGCGCTCCCTGTACAATCCTAACGCCGCATTTAAATTAACACGGCACTCACTGATTATGCAACTCATATCAACATATTCATCAAACGTAAATTCCATACTTTAAACGAACAATCTAACGTAATAGAAACGCAACTAGGAATTACAATAGGCCGACTTCAATGTAAACTACGAAATCGACACATACACGCTTGATTATTTAAATTTTAGAATATCCATGTTGCCACATGTAATATTGTGAATGTAACAAAATTTCCAGAGAAAATATTATCAATGCCCTAAACTTTTACTCTACTTTTTTTACAAACTTCTTGTAGCATTACTAACTTCAATTTTGCATTAATGGCAGTGAATGTGTATTTTCGGTTTTGATTACATTCAACACTAAAGTTTCGAACTTAACAGTGATGGTGAGAAGAATTGAACCAGCGGATCTTTAAAATTTCAACATATTTGCATTCAGGGGGCATCAGTGAATGCCTAATACCACTTCTGAATTTTTGTATTCATTGCAAATTAAATAGAAAGAATAAAGACAAGTTGCCACTTTATCACATTCAACTTACTAAACCATAGCATTTGTGTAGATAATTTATGCATAACGTAGACTACTCTTTTTTACATTATTTGCCAAAAAGGATTTAAGTTTAAGGATTTGTAGACTGCTTTAAAGGCGATTTACTTATGCAAATTTGTGTTTAAATCTTGATCGACTGGATACTTTCTGTCGCTCCTTCTTCTTCTCGAGGTGCTGTCACAGCGACGTGATGTTGGCGACCAATTCATCATACTGCTCTCTAGACTGACACCTGTGAATTGTAACAATAAATTATTGCAATAAAATATTAAAAATGATACAAAGATATTAAACTAAAATTTACTTACGTGTGTGGCACAGGCTGGCTAAAAATGGCTATCCCGTCAGTAGTAAATCTACATAGTACATTATACATTAGTTCACTTTTACACATTTTTATTAATGTTACCAAAATTAAAAAATCACTGTACTAACCAGAATGACCAACCATAAAATTATTCACTGATTTGCATAATCATTACCATTTTAAGAAAGGTCAATAATTTATGTAAACCACTAGGAAAGCCTCATTACGTCGCTATCACTTAGAAATGCTATTTTTTCAGCTAACAACTGGAAGAACAAACTACTTTAACATCAATTTGGAAAAACCCCGACAAGCGACTAAATTTCCGTAGCAATGCAAACGAAATGGAAAGAAATAAAAACGAAAAAAGGCGCATCCACCAGCAAATATTCAATAATATACAACAAAATTGGTGTCAAATTAATAAGAACATCTGTAGCGAAACGAAAATTAAAATATAATGCGATATTATACAGCAACAAATATGCAAATACATTTAAATTGGGAATGGTGTACGAAAAGTAATAGACATTTAGTACCATACTAACAATCTATGAATAAGGAGGGCAGTTCGTCGTGCTGAGCCAAGAATGTCCGAGTTTATCTTAATATTTAAGATAACTCGTAGCGTATCTATATGTAAATGAACGCCGTATCCGCTGTAAGCTTGAAAACAGAAGGCCAAGAAAGACAAGAAGAAGGCACGTTGACAATATACTTCAAGTAGTTTGGGTAAATTATTTATTTGTACCCGGCATTAGCTTCACGTTGTTAATTATGTTCCTATTTTATCTTTACAATTACAATTAATAATAAAAGGTCTGATATTTTTGTGCTTAATATTTGCACATTATTTTTTTTACAATATATTGCACATATAACTTACTATAATATATATAATAGTTCATTTAAACAAATAGTGGCTTAAATGCGCCTTTTTTGAACTGCAACTTCAAGTTTGGTTCTAAATGAGTAAACGGTGTCCTTAGTTCACATTCGATGTTGAGCCGGTTTCGGTATTTCGTTTTTATACAAGCTACTGCATAGAAACCAACTTCGCAAGTATAAGTTTAGGAATTGGGAATATAATCTAAATCTCTTGAATAACGCTGGAAATTGCTCTTGCCAGTTAATCGGAAACTCGACAATCACTGTCGACGAAAATTGTCTCTTCTTTTCTGTACTTGATGTTAAATCAATGAATTATTCCTCTTCTTCCAATGATAAATCTGTATGTGTAACTTCAAATGGGTTGGATATCCACTCGTATTTGGTCTGAAAGACTATCATTTTCAAAGTAACGTTTAAAAAATTTAGATAACGTTTTTAAATGATGTTTTATGCATCTAAAAATGATACATACATTTGCATGGGTTTGTTATTGTTAATAAATATTTTCAAATTATTCATATATCATTTCTGTGTCTTCACTGTTTAGCTTGTTCGGCCAAAGTTCCAATTTTGGCGAAAAGTCGTTAAATTATTTGATAATTTGATAATATATAAGTATTATTTTCCTGCCACTGGGCATTTCTAATATTTAATTTTACAAAAATGTCATATAAGAATTAAGCATCTTCGTGACTTTTATCTTTCAAAAACGCGTATATTTCCTACCTAAGCTCAAAGACTGGTTTTATAACTTTTCCACGTCGTAACCACCGAAATTTGAAATAAAACAATAGTTCTGAGTGATCAGCGCCCATATCATCGCGAATTGAAGAAAATAGTCTTGCTTTGTTTTTGTATAATTTAAAACAGAAATTACAATCGATAGTACCACACGAAGTCCTGGACTGATTTCCTTTGAAGCGAGTAATTGCCTGTGTATCATGCAATGGTGCCAAGTGGCATTTGAATTATTTGTAAGTATAAGTGATTGTAGATCATCATAATTATTTTCCTGCCATCGCCGGTGCGCCATTAGTACAGGCACCAACACAGTTTTTCCACATCGGGCCAGAGACATTTGAACCTGTAGTTCTTTTCTTAATTTCTTTGCAGGAAAGTAAGTCCTAGCTTATAGACGCATTATCGCAGTAAGGAACGTAGGTTATCAATTGTGCATCTTTTATAATATCCGTTGCCTCGTCTAGCTGAATAGCAAATAATTTGTTCGTAAGTTTAGAAAGAAGCTGCTCGTGCAAATCCTCTGACATATCATCAATACTAATACTATTATTTGAGACTGGTATTTTCTGAATTTTTGTAGCATAACTATCTCCAAGCATTGTTGCGACCACATCAATGGCAGTTTAGGAACAATATGATTTTCCGCAATAGTGAAGGGTTTCTTAGAATTGGCTATGCGATGTGCAACTTTATAAGGTGCAAGCAGAGCTATTTGAGGTAACGACAAAACTGTATTCATTTCTGATTACTAAACTCTTACAATTTCTTCAGAAAAAAATCGAGAGATTCATTTTCATGATATTAATGCTTTGTTTGCAAATTCCTCGTTAGTTTATTTGGTATCATACTGTCAGAAACCAAAATAATTAAATACATTATACACTATGGCCGCTCTTCACATTTAACGACTGTAGTTACAAAACCAAAATTCAAATACTTGTTACAATATTCCTAGTTTTTTATTTGGGGCTGTTGGCAGCTCCTTTATCTGCAGACGCAGATGTACTTACATGCTCAAAATTACGTTTAAACCCGATTAAATATTTTTCCATACTTGAAAAATATTTGTACTAACTTACTTAAATCGCTCAGGTGCAAAAGAACACAAACATTACGCATCTACACGCTACTACGTTTACTATTAAGCTAACCTAACTGAGCATGCATCATGGTTTTATACGTTCTGTTCCCACTGTCACAATTTCTGGACTATTAGCGTTCGGGAAAGTTCGAAATTCCGTCTTGCTAGAAATGGGGCGTGTATCATAACATATTTAAAAAGGGTGTCACACAATTAACCTCTTTTTATATTTACGCTAATAGTGGTTGAGGTGCAAAATCAACCTCGCAACTACACCTCTACATAGGTAGGAAATTAACAATGTTTGACAGACGTTAGCATCCCGGAAATCCAATCGAAGAAGGGGTAGGTCCCAAACAATTAATTTATAGGCGCCACCAACTATAATTTACTAACATCATCCGAGGTAGAAAATGGGAAGTCGGAACCCAAGATAGATAATCGCCTACGTTTATGTGCCCTATATGTCCTTAGGAGACTTAGCTTCAGATATTTCGACGTAAAACAAAAAGACAAGTTGCAACTAAAACCTCATTTATTAATAATATATAGCAGCCCCACAATTACAATTCTTCGGTACAAAATTATACACAGAAGTCCCAACTTTACGTTAACGTAATCAAAATAAAAGAATTTAATTGGACGAAACTCAAACAATTTGAGAAAAATTATTGCGCTCACCCGAACAAGATAATTTTTAATTTTGAGCGCACTAATCGTCGTAGGAGCCCTCCGCGGATCAAAATAATGCGTAAATATAAAGCGACCTAGGAGATAAAAATTTCATGCGGTATAAACCTTGAAAACGCAATACAATCTCAACTATCGGAACGCCCTATGGTGTACGTAAAATTGTTTCCCCAATAAATTTAATACTACAATTGTACTCAATATCTAAATATCTCCTCAAATAGACTCCAATAGTGACATAAAATCAATTAACTAATTAACTCTTAACCGAAGGTAATGAAATTGTAAATAAAAACGCAAGGTGATAAAATTTAAAGTGTAAACAAATATAAATGCACTTCCCTTTTAAAATAGATAACGGTTATCAATGCGACCGTGTTCCAGGCTCCTTATCAATGGCCCCAAACGCGTCTGCTCGGTTTTGGAAAAACCTTCCCAAGGTAACTCGCCGATGTCTGCGTATCAATCGGACCAACTTGCGGAACGTAGAATTTTTCCACGGTGTCGAACCTTAATTACGCGATTACCAGCCGCGTGAACTTGCCTAAATTAATACAGCGGATATTAGAATTAAAGGTCAGGAAACTAAGGCAGGACAACATTTTTCTGTCAATAAAGCACTCACCAGCTGATGGGAACTGGCATTCGACAACAAAAAAAAAGTCTTCTGGAGCGGCATAAATTCTAAATTGGAATTAGAATTGCTGGAGTATTCTGCTTTTCCTCAACCATAGGAAAGGAACTCCTGTGTAGTGAACCCCAAATCGGAAAATGGTTTCCAAATCGATAAACGATTTACCAAGAATTAGTTCACTATACACATATACATCCGGCAAGAACGCCAATACTAAAGTGTTCTATTTACGGAAACCGTCGTTAAAATTTCCTTTTCCCCCCAACTTTCGGGACTCCAATACGAACTTCGAAATGTAATAAATTCCTACAAATATGCAACAACTAAATATGTAGAAAGGGTTGCCTTCAATTAGGCGCGGAAATCGGTACAAGGGGGCCGCGAAACCTAATAGTTTGGGACACGCTGTCATGAATGGTTCTATTAGAAGAGGTAGCGAGACAGAGACATACCACTACAGGTAGAGAAAGTTTACGAATATGTAGATATTCTGGTAACAGATAAAGCAACATTGATTTTGTAAGTTTTTTGCAACTAGCATAGTTTGATGGATCAAATAAGTTTATTGTACACCCACGTAAACTGCACTTAATACTGGAAATGCCAAGCACTGTCATTGCAACCTCTGTTACTCCCGAATTATTATAACAAGTTCGATGTTAAGCTCTTCACCTTTTGATAATTATAGTTAAATATCCTGTCTCACGACTATATATCAAGATAGCCATCAGAATGTAGAACTAGATATAGTGAAATTGAACTATCACACCAACAGGCAGGCGACAATTTATATCTAATTACAGAAAATATATGAAAATAGATAGTAGAAATGCGAACTTGCAAGCATCAAGCATGATCCTGATTAGTTGGAATAGTGATAGATGTTCTAGGAGTATATACGCGGAACAGTCCTAAAACTGAGAATAAAATGGATATGCCAAGGCAGTAATAAACTTGGCGTAATGAATACGAATTCTACAGTGAATAATGATTACTTTAATAAAATCTAATAATTTTCCTTAGGTGCTCAGTTTTACGGGTTTAGTTGCAAAGTTTGCTCCTCTATAAATCAAGACTACTACATGTTAGACCCGAAAATGCCGTTAGGGAAACCAATAACAAATATAGATGGAGAATTATAGTGCTTCTGGATACACGGCAAATTAATCAACTACCACAATCCTCATCATCCTCCGGCATCAAAACGATTACATATCCTTTTGAAGTTGGGCAGAGTACATAATGTTTCTACAACGGTGTATTAAATATACAAAATCTACAAAATTGCAACATACTCAGGGTCATTACAATAAGGTGACATTGCTATGCCGGAATTCACTTCTAGAAAGGATTTACATCATCTTGTTGATTTGATCACGAAGGTGAAAGACCGTGTAGGTCTTGTTCGTACAACATTTCTTAAGATGGAATCGCTTAAAAAAGGTTGAGAACCTCTGAAATGTTCTTCTTTATGCTTTATGTCTTACGAGACGTAGCGATCTTCTTTCCTATGCCTGTGTTGCGCGTTTACAGTATCACAGACATATAGGACCTACAGCTTAACGTTGGCTCCGAACCACGGGAAGTGTTAACACTTCTACTCCAAAGAAGATTTACTAGGCAGAATATCTCGCTGGTTTGCCATTGCCTTACGAGGGAGCACGACCGTTAAAAACCCGATGTTCCGGTACTGGGAATTGAACCCAGGACCTTCAGCGTAGAACTCTAACGCGCTAACCTCTAGTCCACGGCCGCCTCTGAAATGTTACGAAACA
Source organism: Limonius californicus (assembly GCA_014611495.1). Classification (NCBI taxonomy): domain Eukaryota; kingdom Metazoa; phylum Arthropoda; class Insecta; order Coleoptera; family Elateridae; genus Limonius; species Limonius californicus. The sequence continues at coordinate 4,524 of JABXWE010041491.1, read as the reverse complement.
AAATACAAAAATCGAAGATGAAAGAGGTATTGAGTTTAATCTCTTTTATAATGAGGTGAATATTTAGAGTTAAATTAAGACGAGCTTATCGAAACGGTTTTAGGTTACGATAAAGCTTTCGGAAACTCAGAATAATTTTTAAATCGTCAAATACCAAATATATTGATATTCATTGGTATATCAAAAGTTCTGACAGACACAGCTGGCAGCTATATGTTATTAAGATGAATAATATAAGCACGAAAAAATCAACCGATTGGTAGAAGAAGACACAATTGAATTTTTAACAATCAACTTCTGGTTAAACAAAAACACGCATGTGTACAGTGATATCAGTTCTATCAATTAATTTTTTCAAAATAATATGATCGCCGAGTATATGACATGTGTTTCAGTTCATAACATTTTCGTTATCGGAATCGTCGGCCCGCAGGGCAGACAGCAGTCGAACCTTGGATTGAATCACTATTACTATTATTACTATGTATTAACTGCGAAGGTATTGGTTCTCACGAAGAAGTTGTTGTTACCATTTGTCGCAGTTTAATTAGTCGACCATTAATATTGGATTTTATGTGTAAGCAAGATTCAAGCGTGCAGAGGAATACAGTGTGGTTTCCTTTTTCGTTTTTACGGAATTAATTACTCACTTCCTTTCGTTCAGAGTTGTCGCTTTATTACTGGTTGCGTTTCCGCTTGTCATTCTTTGTGTTTGACTTTCATATCGGCCATATCATTCCATCCTTCCAAGTCATCACCTGCTATAAAGTCTCGACATGATGTACCTAGATTTGCTAATAGCGTCTTAGTAGACTCATGTGTACTGCTAACACAGTTAGCTTCGTTTTAATTATTTTCCCGTAAATAACTGGCTGAGGCGACAGGCTCAAAGGCTTTGAGATTTTTCTTTTCTTCTGCTTGATTATATGCATTCTTAATTTGTATCCGGACCGACTCTAGTCGGGATACACCCGTAGACTACGATCTACATTGCTGCTTTCTTTAAAAAATAGGAAATAAACTGCTTAGACATGTAAGATGTTTACTGAACAAAAAAATGTTTCGTTGTAGATATAAATGTTTCTTCTTGTGTAAGGAAGTATTTTGCTATACATTTACATATCTTAGAGTGTTTTTTCAAATAAACGATGAATGGAATAGGATAGGCATATATTGTGGGGCCTTTTATCATCATCGTATCCAAGACTATATTGTTTCAATACATACAAATATGGGTAGATATAGTAGTAGATAGATTTCGTATAATATGACATATCTAGAACGCGATTAGTTCTGAAAATGCCGCTCTAACCTATTACTTGACTGTTCCGGAGAAACATGTACTGAATCGCCGTAAAAAGGATAATGCAAACCCGTATAAATAACGTTAAGGTTTATTTTCTTATTTACTCAAGATCAAACGCGCATCTCACAATAGAACAGAACAAAAGCTTAGATTGTACCCGAAAACGATATCGATTGGCGATAAAGTTAAGAATCTTAAGATAAAAAACTCAGCATGTTGTGGTTCGGGAGCCCGGAGCAATTTAATTATACGTTCGAGACTATACGATTTAAGGGATGATTCTGTAACGTAAGTAAAAACTGAAAAGCACGATAGAAGCTAAAGTTTTTTGCTTTTCTTACGTTAAATGGTTCTCGTAAATTAACTTCTAGCATCGATTTTAGATTAATTCTAATGCACCTGCTTTCATACATACATACAGTACATTTTTTTAATTTAGTTTTTGTTAACATCTAATTTAGAAGATAAATACGATGTTTGACAATTTCATTCCAGGGTTCAGACAATGCGAAGATACACAATTTACGCAACACGAAAAATATTTTAACTTTGTTCAAAAGAATCTTAATACACTTAATGCAGCGTTTTAAAAGTTTTTGAAAGACGTCTGAAGAAACTACTTTCAATTCATGGGTTACATATTTCTACGCCCTGGAACCGATTCCCATTAAATAACAATTTTCACATTAAAAACAAAAAAAGGCCTGTTGGTGCCCCGTCAAGTGAATATGGTGGGCTATTGAGCTCAACAACGCCGGGTTTTATAATAAATAACTTCACAATCAGTACAGAATAGGCAGGTGTATTGCCATGCTACAAGTACGACCTACCCTTTTCTCAGGAAAAGGAATCAGCATGGTTTTGAGTCAGGGAACACGATCTATGTGCCAGCGTCTTGCACAGAAACTAACAGCTGTTCTATCCTCTCTTGATCACCCTTTTCTGATAAAATGGTGAGGTATTAGATGCTGCTTTACTTTTAGTTTAATTAAGATGACTAATGCTGCAATATCAATTTGCGAATTAAATTACCAAACTTCATATGTTAACTCTACCATACACCGTACAACGCTGCTATACTTTGCATTTTATTAAATTTAGTCATTTCTCGAGTAGTTTTTGAGAAATATTATTTTTCTAATTATTTAGGTTGTTATGTATGTTAGGTTGTATATTGTATGTACTGTGTTCGATCGTACGATCGTTTTCGTCAGCCCGCAACAACCCGATGGAACGGGCTCTCGGAGGCGTACGAGTACCGCACGAAAGTTCCCATTGCTAGAAATATAAGGCATAAGGCTAAATAAACGAGCGCTAAACAGAGATCCTCGTGAAATGCCGAGGACCAACAGCTTACGGGCAATCGAACCTACTTTATACTTCCTCCTTACCTGCGTATTTCTCATAAAATATCTACGAAAGGAAAATACACAAAAATAGCAAGTCATAAATTATTAAACTATTGGTATGTAATATTATATTATATTAAATAAAGGAAAGAAACAGTTACATGCCAAAATGTCGGTTTAGCTGAAAATTATATATAAAAAAAGCGCAAATTAGCAACAGAAACTTGCTGAAATTCTTCTATTTGCCTAAAAATGGAAGCACCTTGTAAACAAATAATCACTGTTTACAATCTCCACATATACAATAGTTTTAACAATAATTCGAATATAGAACTGAGGAAGCCGAAAGAGGTTGATTTTCGCTTGGTCGAGGGCCTAAAACGGAGTGAAGATAGGAAGAAACAGCAGCGCCAGCTAGGCTGACGTCACTGGCAGCCACAACCAAGAGCAATTAACTAGATTACAATAGATTGCACCGCAAGCATTTTTTCTTGGACCAACGGTAAACTAATTATTTAACACCCAGAAACTATGTGCTGAGGCACAGAGTTTTTTTAAACAGCGAATCTTCAAGAGGACGTTAAAGGGGTATCGGGCTTCGCTGTTATCTCTTTAAAACGATAAGAGAAACCACACGGTATTCTCACTTAAATTATTAAATACTGTGCGTATTTAATCCAAATTTATCTTCGAGATTTATGGCTGGAAAACGGTAAAACTTTAAATTATAAGAGCAATTTTTAACCCCTTCCCTATTTTCTACTACAATTTTTAACAGCCCAAAGCAAGCAGCCGCCGTTAAAATTCACAAGCGTGAACCCTGGAAATGTTAACATAACGAATACGCATACCAGCGGTAATTCTTGGGATCACCAAAAGGTGGCATACGATACTCTCTTTACGCATTAAAATAATGAAATTAATCCAACGATCATAAATTCAAATGCGGGAAAACCGGATGAACGTCACTACTGAATTCTCCGGATTCACCTCATATTTGTTCCAATCGGATAACCAGATTTCATATAATCACATATAAAATCAAAAAATCATAGCGCTCTTGAGTTGTAACGAAGAGATTAGAAAAAAAAACTTTTTTAAATTGTATTCCCTGTTACTATTTGCCAAAAAGTGGAAATAACTTGTAAAGAAGCACATATCCAGATAAACTACGTTATGTGCCATTTATATTGCTACTGGTTGCTAATATAACGTCTATTCCCAAACGTCACATGGAAGTTTAGACCAATGTAAGAGATTCTCAGGTATCTTTGATCCAGTAAGCAGGTCAAAGTCAGGTCGTATGGGAACTTTAAAAGTGGGAATTTTAACTATACATATAGACTAACGCTGAAACTTCAAATCATCTACTTTAACTATCTCATTGGATCCTGATGACATCTCATCTGCGATCTTTACCTATCGATTACAAATTCCAGGAAACTGCATTTTACATTCAGTTCGTTTAGCTTAGGAAAAATCGCAGTTTAATCCGCATATGTAAACTAACTACCATAAAAAAGCAAGACACTCTACAGCGTGTATAGTTTGTCCTGTTTCATTAGCAAAGCTCCGTTTGCGTTTGTAAGCTAGCTTTAATAATTTCAACGAACTTCTTTTTTACAATTGAAGAGCTTCATATAACATTTCATTACATTAACGGGTTGATTTTGTTGCCTGATATTATCAAGCTTTGCTGGTTTATTTCCGTTGCCTGTTAATGGACCAAATCAAAGTAAAATTCCACGTAGCTGAAACGTTGCTTTTATAATATTTATTTCAAACATGACCTTAAGTCAATATAATATTTTATCCGAATCGTTGGTTCTCAGTTGCTTGCTGGTTTTATGCATGCGTTATTTGTATCTT
>JABXWE010041488.1:0-22405 GCA_014611495.1 Limonius californicus | reverse complement strand
ACGAGTGCGACAAGTGGTCTTAAGAAACGTGTTCTTTATACTATTTTTTCTATTGAGGAAGTTTAAGAGTATTTTAAATAAATTTATGTAGAAAATTTTACGTCAAATCGATTACTAGGGAGTTTTTATAAACACTTATGGCAGCACTGACAGGCGGCTGAAACTGACATTTCAAACTTTCAAATTCAAATCGAACTACCGACATCGTAAAAAAAAACAAACTAAAAACAGTACGATTATAGGCCTCCTTAACGTACTGTTTTTAAGCTAAAACAATGGGCTTAGAACGGCTTTATAAAACCGAAATAGAAAAACAGTATTAACTGTAGCTGAATCATAACAGCTTTGCGGGCGGCAAATTACTAATGTTAGAAACTAGTAATTTCTATGCTTCATATTGGTAGCGCTTTTTGACATCTGTCAAACTGACATTAATTTATTAACCTTATTTAGATAGAATGACAGGACACATCAGTGGCGCACTAAAAACTTCTAAATTTAAGTTATTATGCTACTACATTGCATCGTGAAGACAAATTTTAAATTAATTAAATTAAATTCTGCAATCGCCGCTACTGACTTCTTGACAGTTATAACATAACCAAACTGTATATATGTATGTATATGACAGTTGTTTCACTTGGTGTATTGTATTGCATTTGAAAGAGCGAGATCAAGATGCGGTTTTCTAAGCTTATCTGAGCACTGCGGTGTATTAGCAAATTACTGAAATTAATAATGATTATAGCGCCTTCCTTCCATTGTCTACCTAGACCGCAAAGCTGCAATGGTTCTGCTGTAGTTATGAAGCAATACTAATACTACTTAATACCTTCAAAATAATGAACGGTTAAATATTTAAATATTAAAATCAGAACACTATACACGAATATGTGTAATAACAGTTATCAATTCTGTTTTCTGCCATTGGATGGCAGCACAGCAGCATTATGTATATTCATCTTACATTATACAACATTTAAATACAAAAAAAGTATAAAATCAAATAGTGTAAACAGGAAGAACAAATTGTAACCTAATATATTATGTGATAAATAAGTTATTCTATTCGCAAAAACTTCAATACCAATTTTACGTCCTTGTAAGTTATTTTCCGCCAAACCCGCAAGAACGTATATTATACGCAACTTAATATTTAAATAAACTTAGCAACGCCGAATGCATACTTCCAAGACCATGCTAAATTGTCTATTTAAAATTGAATGATGACGGTTCTAAAAAAACTTGGCTGCAACAAAAACAACTTGGTGGCCTTTAAGATTCCCAAAAAGCTGCAATAAAACGAGCAATCGCATAGTTGTAGAAAAGCCGCTAACCTTGCAGTGCCAATATTTATACATAATTCTAGACATGTTTATGTCTTCAGAAAATTTGATGAACCATTTGCATATGCCGAATCCGTTAAATCTTTTTATATCAGACTGGTTTTGGGATCTAATTTTCCACTTTTAACGGCCATGCTTTCCATTTGCAATAAATTTGTCGCCGCACCTAATTACAACAGCATGGTGATATTTTGGTGTAAAATGTCTTATTTTGCAAACTGCATTGTCTGAGGTACAGCAGTTTACCTATATCTCCTTGAACCAAATCGTGATGGAAATGCATAGATAGAAAAGCAATAGAAGTGCAATAAGCTCACTGGTAACATTTGCAAATAAGTTACAGGATCATCATGCATTCACGACACTCACGAAGTGCTTGTTCTTGGACGTCTGCCCACCTCTGGGATTGCAACACGTACACCTTCTTTCAACAACGTGTACGCGGTTTTATTGTGCGAATATCCTGGTAACTATTCAAAATGAAGAAGGTTATACCAGCTCAGGCACTCGCTATGTTTAACCTATTGACTGCATGATAAAACCTCTTTTGACATTTGATTTATTATTTTACATTGTCCAGGATGTAGAATATATGACTTACACGCAACTAAATTAAAGAAAAAAGTAATAAATATGTTTAGAGAATAACTTAGAGAAAACTCAAGACGCCAGAATTGTTAAAAAGCGAACAACATAAATATAGAAAGTGAAATCATCCGAACAAGCAGATAATTTAAATATTTGGTCTTTATATAGCCGATTCGGGCAAGAAACAGATACGTATATTGAAAAATTTATTGTAACTGGAAGAAACATTATTGCAACAACCCTCCATTGAGTAAATAATGTCAAAGAAAAGTATAATTCCCACTACGATATAAAACAAATATACCGATAGAACACCAAAACACAAGACAAAATTGGTAGAATTGAATTACAAGATAAGATTCCTGGAATAAACGACAAAAGTACGAACAGAAATCAATCATATGACAAAACATTGACAACAATCTCTCTTACTTATTAACTATGGTAAAATCCATTGCTTAAGTGGAAGATATTTTATTGCGAAAACATAACTTTAGCGTTTGTAAGTACCTACTACATATTCATGGTATTCTATTTCATAGACACGAAAATCAACAAGAAAAATATTTGCACATGAATTATATGTACTGCTAAGGAAAAGAGTAGTGGCATATCCTACATTTTCTAAATGAGGGGGATTTGATCTTAGATGTCTCCTCTCATAACTGTATATTAGGAATCTTCTTTCTGCAGATGGAATCAGATGAAATACCTAATACTTTCATTCCATTTCTAGAAACTCTTCCAGAACTCATACCAGAACGAAACTAGTGGAACAAGAAGAAGTTAAAGAGAGGTGTGGTAATATACAGATGGATTCAGATCCTAAAATATGTAAGAATTTGAGAATTTACAAAATCGAACTAAGCAATCCTATCACCATAAAACGAAAATTGCAACAATTCTCATCCGCGGTCAGATCATTTTGCAGGGGGTTCTAAACGAACAGAATAGTCTGTAGCATGAATGCAAACCAGGTGGTGTTGATAGCGTTGGTCAATTATCAAATGCCACATAAAATTAAAAGAACTGAGGAAACGCAACAAACTTTGTTGGGTATTGTACCTGGACAATACCACATACAAAACCACGAGAAAGTATAAAAATTAGTCAGAACTAGCAAAATTAGTGGATGTTCAGGACCGACCTCTTGAATTAGCTAGTTGCCAGCAAACAACAAGTTGTTTGAGAAAAACTAAGTACTGAAAAGAAATCTGCAGACTTTTGCTTGTAAGGGGAAAAAATTAACCACCCAACAAGGGCTGTACATGTTTGGTAGATAACTCAATTGATAGCGCTTACTTTCTGAGAATACGTCTTAAGACCTCTAGGTTCGAAATCTCCGATGCAGTAAAATCAAATCTTAATGCTGTAACCCACTACTCAAAGTACCCAACTTTGGTATCGACTTTGATAACTATGGGTGTGAATACCTTCGTTTTGTTTGGTTTTTGCGTCGCTCAGATTCGACGTTAAACTGAAGGTTCCCCCTGCTTCTACTTTAACATGAATGTTAGTTGTTAACGAAAGAGTTGTATCGTTGCCTGAATAACCAGCTACACACCACTGCGCTTGCCGAAAATTCATTGTTTAGGTTCTGTAATCAGTGGTGCATGAACGCAGTTCAGTTTAAATAAAGAATTGTATAGAAAGACGACTGGTATATCTACATACATAATTTCAAATAATACCCTGCGCATATCATACGATTTCTTACTTTTGTTATTATGTTCCTCATACTTTAGACAATAATTTTAATCCACAGTAATCCAAAAATAACCGTACAAGCACGAGCACACACCACAAAAATTCGCGTGTTAACTTCGATGGCCTTTACAACAACAGCTGATCTTAATTTAGCATACGTTACTTGTACAAATTGTTGTTGTAATTAACAACATTGTTTTTCAAGTAAAGACAAATATGTGGTATGTGCAATGCATTATTTTAATATACCAAAATGACTATATTGTTTATATTTTGATAAGTGTCGGGTAATCGAAATCTCCAATATGAAACTCTACGTATTTCGAAAAAAAAATTGTTTTGAGATCGGGAGACGAGCTTGACGATCCCATCATTGGACAACTCTGTCGCCTGTTACTTAAACCAGTTGGTGACAGTTTCGTGGACGTAGTCATTGGTATGCATGCGTTTTCCCCTCAAGAATTCCTTTAATTTTATTTCAGATAGCACCAGACCCGTGCGGCACGGAGGATTGTTTAATGCTTTCCATCAAACCTTTTCCAACTGTTGTGTCGTGTTTTGAGCAACGTATGGACGCATGTTGTCGTGAAGCACCCACGCTGGCATTTTTGTACAGTGTACCATAACTTTTCTGAGGTTTCATAGTACTTATCTATGTTGATAGTATTTCTTCGACTCAAATAATCAATCAGAAGAATGCCTTTCTGGTTCGAAAAAACCGTTGCCATTACTTTCATGGTTGAAGGTGTTTGAACTTTTTGAGTTTGGCAGATGTCAGTCAAGAGATTGTCTCTTAGTTTCAGATGCGTAGGGAGACATCCGTGTCTCATCCTCCGACACTATGAGATCCAAGAATTCATCCCCTTCTGTACGGTAACGATCAAGAAATGCCCGAGAAGCAGCTAGTCCCTTCTGTTTGTGTTCTGGTGTCAGCATTCTTGTGACCCACCTTCCAGAACTTCATAAACAACAGAACAAGGAGCCTTAGGGAAGCTCATTAATTGTGAATATCCTGTTTCGTCGAATGTGTACATAAACAACTGTTTAAATCATGGTGGCAGAAAGGCGTCTAGATCTTGATTCATCATGCACGTTTGTTCTCCCTTCGTTGAATAACCGACACTATTTCCGCATGTTCGCCTCTTTCATAACACCTTCTCCCATACCTATCAAGTAGCTGTTGATGAATTTCAGTTACGCGAATGTTTTTTGTATTTAACAAAGTTATCACTGATTACATCTCGCAATCGATCTAATTGACGATCGACATGGTTAATTAAATGCTAATGAAAAATAAAGTCTGAGGTACTCAAAAGCTCGGCCCTAACCAACAGCATTACAGACAAGTTAATACACATTGCATTTCAAAGCGCCAACTTGAGTTGTTAATAATGCAAACAATTCTTACTTTAAAAATGGCCATCGTACACATATCATTTCAAATAATACCCTGTACATACCATACGATTTTTTACTTAAATATTATGTTCCTAATACTTTAGACAAGAATTGTAATCTGCGGTAATCTTAAAATAGGTATAAATCCATCATAATCACGAGCACACAACACATAAATATGTGTGTTAAACTGTGACTTTTGATGGCCTCTACAGCAACAGCTGACTAATTTAACATAACCTACCTATGTAAATTGTTGTAATCTACAAAATTGCTTTTAATGTAAAGAAGAACGTGTGGTATGTGCATTGCATTATTTTAATACACCAAAATAATTGAATTACTTATATTGTGATTGCGTGGATTCTTTGATTTGTTAGGAAATGTAACGCAAGTGCATGCTAAAATGAAAGATACTTGGAAAATTACTACAGAAAATCGAGAGGAAGTTGGCACAATAGAAAAGCTTAATGGACACAAAATCGTTTCAATTCGGAAATACTGCAAATGTAATCAAAAGAATCTTAAACTAAGTATGAACAATAAATCTAAGATACAAGCTTAGGGAAAATATATATGTAAAACAGGATTTACTTTACGGTTTACTTTCTATTCCGCAAGCACTATATAACGCAGCGTTGAAACTCATTATGTCATTATCAATGAAATACTATCATATGTTTTCGGAAAATATGATTTACTGATGCTGTACTGTTGTGGTCATCTATTATCAGATACACTTAAATAATAAATATTTCTATTCTAAACATAAAACTGACTGTTTAATTAAAGTCGAATAAACTTAGTAATTACGTCTATTATGTTATTTAAGTGGTTACTTCTCTAATGAATAGAGAGCCTCAGGCGTGGCAGTAATTCGTCGAGCTTTCGAAAACGATCAGTCAAACAATTTGATGAGCATTAATAACAAATCAATGCCCTATAAAGAGAATAAGTAATGTTTAACCGCTGTCACATGTCCCAGTTAATAGGACGAACAAATATGATAGTTTAACCTGCCGATTCATGGTCTTGCTTTCTCATTGGATAGCTTTCAAAATTTTGAGTTGGCACTACAAGAGATGGCGGAAACATACTTTAAGAAACTAAGCTAACATCTGAAACCATAACAATTGTATTACAGCCAAACTGTAGACAGTTACAAAATAAGTGCATTAAATTAATTGCAAAGTAAGTGCTTTAATTGCATATCTTAATTTGCAGAACATTTTATGTTATGCAAAGCAAATATATTTAATGGTTTGAATACCTTAGAATCCTGTTGGTTATTTAAGTAGACCTATTTAAGTTATAAGTTTTATTGTATAATATTGTTGTGTTGTTGCTTATTATGATAAAAATTAGCCCAATTTATTTTCACTCATTTTTGTAGAAAGTACGGAATGACCTAAAGAATAATATGCACGTATCGTAGAGTGAAAGAAACATGGTTAAGTTACTCTGGAGAGAGTGATGTAAATAGATGAGAGTGAGGAAAGCTGGTGAGTCGTACGAGAAACATTTTAAAATTTAATATTTTGTAAGCAATTAGTTATAGCATGTGATTACAGTTGATTAGTAAGTGATTACCAAATCACAGCTTCATCGATTACTACTCAAACATTAATTTAGTTAAAAAGTAAAAAGTACTAGTTCTATTTTCGCAGAGCTTGAAATTCGGTGTAAATGAACGTAAATACTACTGCTGTTACAATTTTTTTTCAATCAATAATATAAAATGTTAGGTGATTTTAATATGTAATACGGTATGTATTTAATTAAAATATTTTGCAATAGCCTAAATACATTTTTAATTAAGGAAGAAGTAACCTTACACAATTTTAATGTAAATTCTTACCTAATTTCTGTTAATTTCAAATTTGTAATTAAACAATGGGAGTATAACAACTCCTTGGGTATACCATTTAATAGCATCAAAACATCGAAAATCCTTAATTAATACATACCTACATAATTAGCAAATCAAAGAATTCTTATTTAATGTCTCTATTAATAGCTGTTGATTGTTTATCAATTACTATTAAAGCTTATTCCTCAGATACTTAGTAATACAACAATTGCTTGATGTAGTCACTTCACCCATTATTTTCTAATAAAACAACAGTTTATTACTAATGGGAATTAATTAACAGATCGTTATCGAATTAAATTGCGCAACTAAGGTAATTAATTGTAGCATCATAAAAATCTGCGCAGATGACAGTCAATGACGAAGACAAGGCAAGTACTTTATGAACATTAATGAGAATAGGTATATTATATTAGTTCTTTCAAAGAAAAGTGTTTTTATAGGCGTGGTATTAATAATAAAATTTAAAAAACTCATTTTGAAGGTTGTTTGTTTCAACTTTTCAAGATATTTGAATCAGGTTAAGATGTTAAAGAAAGTTCTGATATTCTATAGTTGCTTAACAATTTTATATACAGGGCTTCTCAGGTTTACTGAACTAAAGCCAAATACATGCGAAATTATATTTGTTCAGACTTGTTCGCTGGGTACTTTGGTTAAGAATGTAAATTATTGTTTAGTCAAAAAGATAAGATTGTTGACCCTCCTAATTGGCAAAATATCAAAAAAATAAATAATTAGTAGCACAAAAATGTGGCTCTTAAGAAAGACGAAAAATATACAAAACGCATTCATGGAAAAGAGTCTCGGGAAAACTATCTCTCGGAAAATATACGTCACGAAATCAGTCTAGAAAAAAAATTAAGGAAAACTAATAAATAACTCATCTTCTTCGTATGCTCGGTCTCTTACGAGACGTAACGGTCTTCTCTCTTATGCCTGTGTTGCGTGTTTTAAAGTACCATAGATATGATCTACAGCTTAACGTAGGCTCCGAACCACGTGAAGTGTAAACACTTCTTCTCCAACGAAGATTTACTAGGCAGAATACCTCGCTGGTTTGGTAATTTTTATTTATATAAAATGAGTATGTATGACAAAGTATGTTTTCACAAATACCTAGCATATTCGAAAATATAAGCTATCTATGTTGGCTTACGTGTTTTGGCCACTAACTACTTATATCATCTGTAATTTTTATCACATGGGTTACTTCTACGATCTGTCTATGGCATCTATTTATTATTTACTTCACATAAATCCTTTATTTTTGTTATCTCGGACCTTCTTCCTATAGCCTGTGCTTTTGGGTGACTTTTTTCCTACATTGGATTTTAGTAGTAGTAGAACTGGTGTGAATGTTATTTAAATAATGAAAAGAAAATACCGTTAGAGTTTCTCTACCATTACAACGACGCGCTGTGAATTTATAAGCAAATATCTTTTTACTAATAGCTTATTCTATCTGGTGCTCCCCAAGGTAGTGGACTTGGACCTCTTCTCTACTTAATATGTACAAGGAATATACTTGCATCTAAATTTCTTTATTAAATAGTCCAATAGATAGCGAACCAAAGTGAATCAAGCGAAATCAGTTCAAGTAACGTCCACTGCCCGAATAAATACCTGCCCAGCAGTAACAATCAATGATGCAACCAACCATACCGTTTAAGACGAAAGTTAAATATGTACCTTGGCTTACACGTGGATAAACGATTAACTTGGCATACGCATATAAAAAACAACGAACAGTACTAGACCTCAAGTATCGAGAAATGTATTGGATTCTTGGTCAAAAACCCAAGTTATCAATCAGCAATAAACTGCTACGATATAAGACCATACTCAAACCCATCTGGTCCTATGGGCTGCAGTTATGGGGATGTGCTAAACCAACAAAACTGTAAATCATACAAAAGTTCCAGCGAAACATGCTCCCAACGACACTGGCTGGGAAATATCATAATACGCTTACTGGGCATGAAAATGAAGTTACGGAACAGCTATCAACCATGGTTAGTTCAGAAGAAGGTTGAACAAGTTTTGGCCAAGTAATTTACTGCAATAACACTAAATACTGTATTATATACATCAATATATGTCCCCTTACAAACTTAATACTCTCTGTGAAGAAGATTGTGAATTTTTAAATAAAGTTTATAAAAATAATAGCTAATAACAATAATACAATAACATAACAATAAATAACATAAGTTTTATTTTACCTACACAGTATACTCCTACAAATGTGGGAACACCTGCATCAGTAAATTCAGCAAGACTGTGTAAACAACATAATACTAACGTCTTCATCCAAATATTTAATTTATCTTGAACGTAGGTTCTTCTTCACTGGATTGTTGATTTAAGAGAACACTTGCAAACATACTAATGATGAATCTGCCTATTACAGTAACACACACACTGTGAAAGTAAATATGTCACGAAATATCTAATCAGGACTAAGTTCCATAACGTTCCACTCATCTAGAGAGTTAATTTCTGATATAATAATCAGTATAGTTAGATAATACATTTCGAAATGTCTAATTTTATACTAGGATATACGACAACGTTAAGGGACTGCCTAATTTGGAAGCCTAATTTATTAAAAAAAGTGATCGTGGAAGAAACCTCAACTAAAATCACACTTTTTGTAGATTTTGCATAACGTAATTTGAAAATCTTTCAAACACTTCCTTATTGTCAGCTTAATTTCATCATACCAATGCTATAAATATGTAACTATGTAAATACAAAACAAAATCGTTAAATAACTGCTCCGACTTTGATGAAAATTTTGGGAAGACCTTGGTAACGTTAAGTAATTGCAGCCTGTCCATATTCTTATACATTTTCATAGCCTTTTAAAAGTATATTAACCCTCTGGCAATGTACTGGCGCTACAGCACAAAATTTATCGACCTGCCGATTTCGTGCTACAAGTTTTAAAATTTATTATGCAAAACCTGTAACTCCAGTTTGCTAAAACATCAGTCTGAATAATATTGTCCAGTGTATTTTTAACCGCAGTATAGAGTATCCTTCGGCAACATCTCCACACACACACATAAGATATTTTAAATATTTGGGTATCTTGAAACAATCTAGTTGTACTTGAAAGCTCGTGCGATACGCGCCGTTTATCGACGCGCGTTACTGGGTTATCGAATGAATCTGAATTTATAATAAAGGTATTCTAATTTGTGCCTTTAATCATGATATGCTTGCTTTTAAATATATGAAAGTGATACATCAATTTAATCCACGACTCGGTACATTTCCGGCGACTTTAAGTTAACTTCAAATTGTGTTAAGTTTATATGTTTATCATTATCATTCTTGCACGTAGACAGGATGTGCTATCGTAAACCATCTAATGTTTTTTTGAGGATGTTGCAGAAATGTTACCAAATTCTTATTGTTACAGGAGGATGAAGAGGCCACCGGGAATCTGGCTTTTACTATCAGCAGGTGAGACTTCCTTTTCACTTTATTCTACTTTTGTAACCAATACGGGCCTTGACACGAACTTCTTTCACTTGCAAAACGCTCAGAATAAATCACACTGCACTTTTAGTATAGCCGGATGTCAGGATTTTGAGTTAACTAGAAATACACAGTTTCAAGAAGTATTAGTTTGTAAATGTCGCTGTCTGCAGTAATGGTTAATACCAAGTATGTTTGTGTAATTACACTGGTATTATTGGTAAAATTAATGAGCAAAAGATAATGATTCCTGATTTATAGATCCAGAGACATTTACGGATTTAACATATCCACTTATAATTAAGGCGAATTTGTATTCAACAAACGAGTTTAATGAATCTCGTTCGCGGACACTAAAATTCCCTTTGTGATCGACAATTTTAATTTAAATTTGTCCTTCGATCCTGTTTACTTGTACGTAAATATATGAACGAAATTCGGTGTTTATGTATCATTAAATATATCTTTTTTAAATATTATTTCTAATATGAATACAAAACCAATTATGTTTAATTATACTGACAGGAGGTTCCTACCCAATCTAAAAATGAATATTCATAAAGAATCATAAATCGCCTTACAGAAGGGCAAACTTTCTAAGTCGATTATACAATGTGTCCTACTATGACATAGGATATCGTACACATTTTTAAATAATGCAGATACAGAGAAATAGCCAAGGATTTGTGTGGTTCTATCATTTCAAGGGAATGGTCAAAATTGTTTTATCGTATTGTTCTAATTTCAACCATCTCAAATAGTCTAGATATGTATTACAGTAAATACAGAAACAAAAATTAATAAAATTAATTGCAATAATTGTTGTGCTAATGTTTGTGATTTTGTTAGGTAAGTCTTCTAAATTAATAGCTTCTACGGGGTGGTTGATTTTTCACTCGCCATATATATCTGCTATAATATTAAGAATACAAAGAAAGTATCCAAACAAAAAATTTTTTTAGTGTTATTTAATTTGGGACTTATAAATAATTATTCTTTATGGGCTACTATTTTTCATAAAAAAGACCATACATTTGTTCTTTAAATAATACATCCTGTATATCTGTTTAGTAGAAGCCGCTAAACTAAATACTCTTTATGCTAAACTATCATAGCTGAACATTTGCATTGTATTGGACAAAATAATTTAAATACAGTACAGCATCGCCAATCCGGACATATAAAATTTTCCACCCGTCCGGATTTTCGAATTTTACGGATTATCCAGACATTTGAAAAAAACTAGATAAATAAAGCAATAAATATATTTAAAATGAATTAGAATTATTTTAAAAACAAATAATAAGACTATATTCATATAGAATGATTTTGTTTAATATATTTACTAATTTATTGCTGTTTAGTGTTTAAGAAAACTGTATACTGACATTTTCTTCCACTCTTCTTAATAAAACAATATCTTGCATTGGAATGCTAGTTACTTCTGTCCACCGAAAGCAAATAGAAAATGACCGAAATTATATATTTGTGCATGATTATATTACAAATTTCTACAAACTCACATTCAGAATCGGTAGTATTCATCCCATTAACGTCAGCTTTTGAAATGTCTGCAATTGAAGCTTGATCTGTGTCCTCACTGCATCCAGTTGCCCTATTAAAAACTTCCTCAGAACTAATTTGTGGATCAATACAATTCAACATTTGGGTAATGGTGTTCAAGCTTGTATTTACCTATTCAGATTCCCATTCTTGTTTTAATTGACTCAAATGGATTCCATCTTCTTTATGTCATTTTAGATAGAGTATGGTCCAATTTTCTTTAATATTTTTGTCTGTTATAATTTTTGATGATTGATGCAAGTTTGTGACAGTCCTCTGCAAACTGTAGCTCTTCAAAGTGTTTGTTAAGTCATTGTCCTGAGATATTAAGTTAGTAAAAATTTTTTTTCCTAAGCGTCTTAATATTTTGCATCACATTCTAAAACATTCCCTCTGTTATTGTTGCACAATTAGGTGCTAAAACCATAACTCTAAAGTATGGATTAAAATTACTCCATCCTCGGATGAATGAGAGGGAGTGTTACCTATTACAAGAATCTCTTTTTGTGGTGAATTATTCTCACCTAAAATATTTTTACGTGCTTCATAAAACCTTTGTTCACCTATTCCTAAATGTGTCCGGATTATAGAGCTGAAAGGCACCAAACTGACCGAATGTTTGTAGTATCCGAATTACTGGAGTGCCCGAGTTAAACCATGTCCGAATTAGCGAAACTGTACTGTAATAAATTCACAAGAATCGATTATGGTAACTTCATTCTCTAAAAACTGAGTATTCTAGGTGTTGTAAGTCAAGTAACAAAATGACTATACGAATATAGAAAATTTTGCTAACACTTAAAATTCATTTACAGACAACCCTTGTGAATATCTATTATTGAATTTTGAATATTTGTGTCCAAAGTCAGAGCAAATCCTTATTTACAAAACTTTAACATAAAGAGAATTTAATGCAAGGTTACTTACCACAGAAATATACAAAGTGTTCCATTTTTAAATATAAATATTATAATTTCTGGATAAACGATAACCCATCCAAAATAGGCAAATACACCAAAACGGCGAACACAACATTAAAAAAACAAATGAGTGATTTCTTAACTTCTCATATTACGGCAGATACCTAAAGAAAAGTCCGTCGCTCTATATTACTTCCATTTTTTAGTTATTCTAAAATCCGTTCAAATCCGAAAAACAAATCTTATTTTACCATTTGAATCCGCTAATAAGGAATATTTACACTAGGTAACCAGTTACGTTTGTTGTGTTGTTGTACACCATCTTGTTGGAACGGCAAGAAAATCTTTCTTCTTTTTTGGAGGCTTACAGATGGATTAACCTTAGAAGACACAGTTATCAAGATTTTTGTTAATAATAATAAATATTGGGTATTTATTATTTAGTACTTTTGTCAATGTTACTTTTCAGTGTGATTTGGTATTTAAAATTGAACAGAAGCTTTGACTCCGATTATTCCATTTAATTTCATCTATTGATGTTGCCTGAACTTCTGTTTTTGCATTATTTCTAAAATTATAGGTTTACTTATGTCCCCCCCCCCCCATTCCATATTAATTTTGCAATGTACAATGAAGAAACATTAAATTAATAAATACTCACTAAAGTATATCAAAAATACTACTTTCTAAAATATACAAACTAAAAAACCAATTTAAAAGCACTTTTACATTTTACATGCTTTTCATGGATAACTTGAACGTGTCTTGATTTAAATATTCTTCGATATATCTAATAGATTTTCAAATGATTTTTTGAATAGAGTTCAGTGGCCAGAAATTTTACCTAACTTTGGCGCTGCAGAACGTTCAATATACTTTAACACAAAATCTGTTATACTTATTTGTAAGATTTCGTTGACTTTATTACCAAGAAATTAATCAGATATTGACAAGTGAATGAATTATTTTAATTACACAGTTGTATAAATTGGCACTTGATTATAGTTCAACCTCAGACATGCAAAAAGTTTTCATAGCTCTCCCTTATTTGAAAACTTTTTGAACGCATTTTACAAAATGATAAGGTATCCCTTGAAATTACAAATCTGTAAAAGTGTTACAGTAAAAGTGATTTTTGACTAGGATCTTTAATTGAATTCACATTTACTCTCTATGATCAATAAAATATTCGATGATGTGATAGCTAGACAAACTAAACACTATGCCCAAAAAACTTTGAAACACTCATACCGAAATCACAGATATTAAGTTATGCATTCAGAAATCGTAATTCTGTGTTCTAGAGTAATAAATAACTGTAGCGACAGAATTTTATATAACACGAAGCATATTTGATATTTTTTAAAGTAGTCTCCGTTTACTTTCATACCCTTATCGCAACGTGTTAAACTTTTTGAAATCAGCCGACAAAGATGTCTCAAACAACTGCTTCTAATACGGTGGTTACATTTTTCTTAAAATATTTTACGTCCCGAAATGGTTTTCCTCTGACAGCAGTTTTCACTTTAAGATACAAAAAAGTATGCTAGTGTCATGTCAGGTTAATAGGGTGGGTGATTGGTCTCAAAAATCGAGTTTCATAACAAATAATTTTAAAATCAGTGCAGAATGGGCAGATGAATTGTAATGTATCATGCTTTAACGTAGAATGCAGTATTTACTGTACGTCCTTAAGACACAAATTCTTTATGGATCATACCCTGTTTATTGAAAAAGGTAATCAGCATGGTTGTGTTTCTGGATTTTTGCAGGCCAAGATTTTTGGGTTTTGGTTATGATTTTTCTTCATCTATAAGATTGTACGCAACGATCTTTGCACGGATTTTATTTTTTTCCCAATCTTCATGTAAAATTTTACAAGAGTCCCCTTATAGATGCTCAACTCATTTACCATCCTTCGGTTGTCAGAATTATTTGATGATCCTTTGCTATAATTTCACAAAATTCTTGCGACCAAATATAAATTTCGAGAAATCGACGTGCAGTTCTAGTATCGTATTGGACATCCTCACGTCCATGTTTGAAATGTTTAAACCATTGAAACAGACTAGTGCGATTAGGACGTTATCACAGTGCACGGTTTTCAAAATGTTGTAAGTTTTTGTTGGAGATTTCTCTTAACTTACAGCAAAGTTTAATATTCACTCGTTCCTCCATGACGACTGACAGAAAAACAATGTGCGTGGTACCGTTCTACGCAAAAACTCACTGCTGTTCAGTCTTCGTTTCTCCACCTTCTATTGATAAAACTGTGAATTATTATATGCTGGTTTACTTTAGTTTAATACCCCGAAGTTCCAGTGCTACAGCAACAATCTAGGAATTAAATTTGCAAACCTCGTATTTCGACTACAACAAAAAATTGTAAGTTTTATGAACTGTATGGCATAACTACAAACACATGTTCGGTTTTACGATCATTTTGACACTGTAGATAATTGTCATAACTATTTTAAGTAACAGTTTAGATTCTAGAGAATAGAGATGGATTCCCATCCTACATTTAGTTATTAAAATAATTTGATTCACACCGCACTCCGGATTATTTAGTAATACAGATAATAAACATGAAATTTCAGGTTAATGATTGAAATACTAAAAGAGAACAATTATCGTCAGACGATTGTGTATATCTAACGAATTGTTTTGAAACAACAATATTAAATGAGGTATTTAAATACCTTATGCGAATTTTTAAGGATTTGTATTCTTTTCATTAAATGAATGTTAAATTCATTGTGGTGACCAAGGTTGGAAATACCTCTCACTGACACTGTATCTACTTTTCTTGGTAAATGAGAAATTGAGGGTATTCTTACAGAAAAATGTATTCCTACTATACATAATTCAAAGGCTACTTTAAATTTGAAGGTAGGTATGGAGGTAAAATACGCAAAACTATTATAAATTGTATAGTTTCTATCGGGATAATTAGAGCAATCAGATAAAGTGATTGCGCGGGAGAATCATTTAATACACGGAATACTATTTTTACCTGTATATAAACACAGATCAAGGTCTATAAATCGCTAAATATTTCATTAATAGTGATCGATGGCCTGTAGAAGCTAATCTTCTTTCTGGCCTTCAAAAGGACATTAAAAGGATATTTGATATTCATAAAACCTGTTGAAATACAGATAATCCCAATGCTCCGCAGGATATTAGTTACATTTTCAGGGCTGTTTGTAAGGTAATTATTTACACAACCTTTCCTAGGTTTCATTCGAACATTTAACTGAAAACTTCTATAACAAAATTATGTTTACTGCTAGAAACATCAAACAAATTTATAAACAATTAAGGTAAGGGTTAGGACAACTTTATTACATTGACGAAGAATAATGTAACAAGCTGCAGGTAGAAATAAGTACAAGTTAATATATCAGCCGAAATGGCAACTACGAGTACTCTGGAAAAAAGAATACGCATGGCTTCCAACGTCTTGAAAAGAAAGAAATGTTTTGTTGCATACTATTAACGCAAATATACCATATTTACAGCAATACATTATCAAGCAAGTTTTGGTTATTTAAAAGGTTAATAATAATTTTAGCTAGTCAAATATAGTAAGTCTCTATTATCAGTCTATGGTGTAGATACAGTCAACGAAAAACATAATAACCCCATGTTATTTATATTCAACATAGTTTTCAGGCTACTATTAGTAACGACAAGGGTTGTCAGGAAGCAGTTACAGCTTGCCGGTTTTAACTTTGCTTGTGAATGAACATTGCGAACTACCACCACCACCACGAAATTGGTGGGCAAGGCCTGGAGATCGTTTCATCATGTGTTTGTAGCAGTCAACATCGCTGTAAACTCCAGTTAAAAAAGCGTGCAATGGAGTTTCAATCTAAAATTAAAGCAGGAAAGCGCACGCGCGTTTCTTTTACTGAGTGTACCGAATGCTAACTGCCCATATACATTGTATTCGTCTCTGTTCCTCCTAGTGCCCACTCTTTCTCACGCCGCGCAGCTTCCACCAGCAAAGTTAAATTCGGCAAGCTGTACTCTCTGTTTACCTATGTTATTTAAATACTTCAAATAGCTGATATGTATGTCTTCTTATGCAGCCTTTCACAAATGGAATTTCCGTTCTGTACTATTAAGAGGGTTTTAATAGTTACTGTTTTTAATTTCAAAATGAAGTTGAAACGTTCACGACAAATCGAGGGCTAACCCACAAAATAAATTAGACCTAATTTAGTATTAGTTCTCGATGTTGTAAGAAACTTACTTTTAATATGTTATACTGCTTATAGAATTTTTAATTTATTGGCGGAAAAAATCAAGTAGAATCTATTCTTCACTTTTTAAGAACAGTACTAACACTAATTATTAAGTAGTTCGCTTATTTTAAGTATATTACTATGAAAAAGTTCTTGTGGTCTTTGGGCTCAATTTACCTATAACTATTTATTATATGTGGTAGTTTCCTCACTATAACTAAACTATACTAAACCAACTAAATTTGACTGTAAGCTACCTGACCTTGTGTATTTTCCATTTAAAAATGATGTCGTAAAATCGAACTGAGATTTTTATGAAATCGTCATTCAAAATAATATTTCTTTCATAAAAGTAGTTTGTCAAAAGTGGGGTATCAAAACGAAATTCTTTTTGCATGTGTATGTAAAATGTGTTATACTATTCAATATCAATTTGGTACAAAAATATTGGAATCTAGCTGCATCAATGAAAATGTAGCATAATCGAATATTTTTTAAAGGTATTGATAATTGTGTAGCAATGTTTTTTTACATAATGACGTCTTCAATAAATGACAAAGTGATATACTTATTGGTAGTGCAGATATAATGTCGATAGAATTTCGAAACTACACTACGAATAATATCGGAGATTAATTAAATGTATATTTACTACCAAATATTTAGATTCACAGGAAATAATCATAAGCCCAAAATTAATAAAATAATGCTACAACTGGATATTATTTTTGGTAGTTGTTCCTTAAAAATATAACTGTGCGCAAAACGTATTGCTCTCTACACTCTACACTATACACAGCGTCATTACTTTTGTCGTTGACTGTGCATATCATATATTAAATTCATTTTACGCTCTCAAATCTATTGTTATATTAAGAGGAGACCTTCACCGGACACCCTGTATAACTGTAATGTTTGTCTTTAAAATGGGTGATTTAATATTGATTTCCATACCCTATTCCATTTAAACAAGTTAAATTAAAAAGTATGTTTTCTTTGAACTCAAATCCTCATTATATATCGATCGATCTACATTTACAACCCTACGTCTTTCGGAATGTTTACTCTCTTACTTTACCTTATAATTACTAGAATTTAAGTTAAATATAGGAGATGGTTATGGGCTAGAGATCTGCACGTTATATTTCCACACTAAAGGTATGGGGTTTAATTCCCAGTACCGGAACATCGAATTTGTAACGGCCGTTCACTCTCGCAAGACAATAGCAAACCAATGAGGTATTCTGTATAGTAAATATTGTCTGGAGTAGTAGTGTTTACACAGTAGTAGTGTTTACACTACATTTGGTTCGGAGGCCACGTTAAGCTGTAGGTCCCTCTAGGGCTACTAATTTACTACTTTAAAACAAGCAACACAGGCATAGGAGAGAAGATCGCTAAGCCTCGTAAGAGACAACACAAAAAAAGAAGTTACCAATACGTAAGGCAGCTGACAAATTAGAACAACTGAAAATTCTTATTCATCTTTAAAATATTACATCGCGGTCCCAACTTGTACGTGCTAGATGTAACTATTTTCTGTTTAAGTGTTGGTGTAAATATGCATAAATGCTCGTTTCAATAATAATACTAATTTAATTTTTTGTAGGTGTTCTTTGGCTAAGCATTCAAAATGTATACGGATTAAAGGCAACATCTTTAATATTTGGGAGAACAACCACCACGACAACTACAACCGAAGCTGGGGCACAAGATGAAGTAAGTAAAATATATTTCTTATATTGTAAGTTTCTTATGAAACAATCTTTGCTTAAGTCACAACAATTTATATTCAAAATACAACCACGTGTAGAAGGTAGAATAAAATAGGATTTCGAAAATACCAAGAGTGGACACTAAACGCTTTTCAAGGTAGCTCGATAAATAATAGATGGTTGCTTGTAGGAGTTTAATGCGTAGTCCTACTTTTCAATTAATTCAATGTCAAATAAAAATAAAAGTCGTATGTTGAAACCGAAACCGATTCCCTAAACATACAAGCAGCTTCAATACACACAAATTAAAAATTCAAACAATTACATCCTATTTTTATATCATGCAGGCGTATGAATCTATAAGGTAACCAGACTGTGTAGTATATTATACGGTAGCTAATAACACACGTAAATAAAATAAAATGTCAAATTGGCATTATATAATGTCTACGTGAAAGTTCTCAGCAGCCCAGTAAACGCGCTAGAGAAACGCAGGGTTGTGTCACACTCAAACACAAACTGAGTAACTAGTTCTAATTTATGTCCAACTTCAAGTATAGATTGTATTGTTATACATATACAAATACGTGTGCTAAATCTGCGGTTTCACTTCACTTGACATACGTAATAACATTAGCACTAGCTACCTGTTCAATTTCATACCAAAAACATAATCAACATTAACATGAATAGAACCTACTTTTCTAATCTCATACCTCTTAGTTCATTAATTTAGAAAGGCATAGCTTGAGGAGATGTCAAAATAACTTTATTGTGTTTAAAATATACCGAAGCTGTGCGAGAGCAATCTGAAAACCGCAATGATAAACAAATATGTAGATTCCTATTATTTTATTTGACAGGCGGTTTTGGGAATCTGGCAGATTTGTGTGTGTAATATGGCTATGTAAAGTGTCATTTATACTTTGCAATTGAGGTTATGATTTATGACCGAAAGCAGAACTGGCAGCTTTATTCCCATATTTTATTAATACTAATATTAGTCAGAAATCTCAAACTAGTTCATCTGATAACAATTCCTTTAGCGAGTTTCACTGGTAAAAAATATTATTAGTACCCTAGAATGTACCTTCTAATAAAAATAAATCATGTTGCAGCCGGGAGGTTAAATAATCGTAAATTGTTAATAAATAAACATTATTTTGTTAATTTGTATCCTTAATCAACAATTATTTGTGCTGAAAATGTAGCAATAATAATATCCACAGTGTTTTCGTACATCGATCGTAAATATCTACTTTTACAAAACTAATTTTGATGAAACTGATTTATGATTTAATGCAAATAAGCTAATTTAGAATTCTTAATTTTTTACGTTTATTGCAAAGAATTGCAAATTATTTTGCATTATATTAGCAGTTGTAGATTGCTATGCATCTGACTTGTAAAAAACAAACATAGTTCGACTATAATTAAAAAGTCATGCAAAAATTAATAAATGTATGAACATATTTAAAAAAAAATAGAACAAAGAAACATCTAGCTGACATCACATACCAACAAAACTGAGATACTGTCTTCCCAGATATGTACTTTGAAAATGGCGTTTTGTATTTACAAACTAGTACGTGTCAGCTGTTACCGATTGCAGTCATTATGACGTTAATTTACTCGGTTTAAATAAATTTTGAAAACAATTAAAAAACCAAATTCACCGAATATCACTATTATTCGTAATAATAACATCGCACAACAAAGAGTTTAAATGAATCGTCTAATACAGCGCCAGGCTCTCACGTTGACAACCCAGCTTCGATTCGCGGGGTGTTCCATTTTATTTTTCCATATTTAAATTTAGTTTTTTGTTGATGTTAGCGGTATTTACAATTCGTTTTTTACCTAATATTGTTTATTTAATAAAAACAATTTTAATTTACTATTTATCAATGGTTTAATAAACCCTGCTTGTAGTAAGAGGTTGTATGTTTAGTATTAACAAACTAGCAAACGAATTGTTAATACAGTAAACATTAACAAAAATTTACACATACATCTCAAAAATTAAAAAAAAATGGACCCGAGACTTAAGGCCTAAATTTATGCAGACCATTTCTCCTTAATAATCTGTGAATTGTATCTTTTTGGAAATGAGCAGGCTTGTACTTGGTTCCGCTTCAACAATTTCAAGAACTTGCTCTTCTTGATCGGGTATTTCAATTACCTGTTTCCATTACTATTTGTTCTACACGTCTTATAGTTTTTACATCAACCCTAGCCGCACCAATAGCATTATCAGTACACGCTCCTAATACTGTCAATATATCGACATAATCTCGATTACAATAGTGTTGTTCCATTTTAAACAGCACAGGACAATGAAAATAATGACATTTATCAATACGACACAACGATGACACCTGTAAAGGAGGCACTGCCTGTTACTCCTACAATCTATCCAAAAATTAGTTTTCCAATATTTCAACTATCCTAGATATGAAACTGATTAACCACAGCAGACTGTTCGTTTAGTATTTTATAAACATAATTTTAATTTAAAATAAAATTAAATAAAGTTAAACGTAAACCCGCGCCTCTTAATAATTCTGTCTTGGAAACACACCATTAACCTTAATTTTAAATACAAATGAAGGAAAACTACGTTGCATTATATTATACTACACACTACAAAGTGCACGTAAGTGAACTAGTAGAAAGTATAATATTTAGACCGCGACTAAAACCAGTCTATATTTCTCAATAATCAATATACACATTTGAAAAGTTTAATTACCATATAAAAACCACATTACCAACAATATTTTAAAAGTTGAATGAAAAGCGGGCGGGCAAGTTACAATAATGCAACGACAGGTGTAAATTTTCCTTGTGCAACAATCATGATATTAAATGGTACAAGGTTCTTTCTTGACTATAGAAAGACAAATAATACACGGTCGCTTGTAAAAGATACATAAACAGGTTAATATGTCGGAGAGACATCTTGTTCTCCAAATGTTCAAGTAATTATTTATGCAACGTAGTTTAAGACAAAATTATCTAATACTCCAGATAGTAAATTTCGCGAACTAGAAAGTTGGATAAAAATTCTTATTGAAGGAACTTCACTTGTTACGGTCGCTGAATAAGAATTGCAAGATTAATTTTTTAAACACTTTATTATTCTAGTTAATGCTAAATTAGCTAACAATAAAACCATCGAGTTAAACTAAAGAAACCTAAAATTATTTTACTTAATTCATACAACCTGTCATTAAATGTATTAATGCTTAAATACAAACAAATACAATACAAATATCACTCCTCACGATATATTTGAAAGAGGCTTCGAAGTGTTACAGTCAACAAAACATAATTATTTGGTTCAAAAGTCACTGTAAATTAATTTAAAAAACTACCAAATTAAATTAGTACTCATACCAAATGAAAACTATCCTATACTAGATATGTCTAGGTTACCAATTTATACTTTATACTTAAAAGTTGATAACTGTATTGCCTACACACACAGCATATAAACGTTGAACGTTTTGCTGTCATATATGGTATTTAGTTTTATTAATTAATTTATTAATTA
>JABXWE010041487.1:0-21596 GCA_014611495.1 Limonius californicus | reverse complement strand
ACATACGAGAAGTCAAGAAAATGTTGCATAACTATTTTTTTATACACCCCCCCCCCCGGACCGTTTCCACATTACTTCGTGGGGGGGGGGTCCCTTACATGATAGTCATTCCTGCAACATGCACCCTAAACTTAACTATGTGAAATACGGTCGCCTCAGCCAGGGTTCGACCACGCAGCCGATCGGACCACTGTAACCTCGACTGACAGCGCTTGTTCGCACTGCCCGATTGAGATCCCTTGCAAAAGTATCTGTTTCCCCAATTACATTCGAAAATAAACAAATAAAATATTAAAACCAATTGAAATAGTTTATCAAGATTATCAGAGACAATTCCTGCAAATGGAATTCACCCGCCTTTTTTCTGATGCACTTGCACATTTTAAAGTTGGTATCTTTTGGCAAAAGCTTCAAAAACTACTACATTGACAAATACAACTCAACACCAGTCTGCGATATTGAAGAAAAAACATCTCAGTACGGAAAAATAATCATCGAAAATGACTGCACTACAAGGAAATCAGTCACAAACATTATTTAGCAATTTATTTCACAGACTTACCTACTCAACAATAATCAAAATCAAAAGGAGGCTGCGCAGACTTCAGACTTGACGCGACTTGTCAAGTTTTCTTAACTGCATTTTCACTGGTAATTAATAATAGGTGTTTCAGTTTGATGCTGAGACCAAATTCCAGAAGATGCAGTGAAATAAAAAATTATTACCAAACCCCAGAAAGTTTTGTTTGCTAAATGTTTGTTTCTATAAATGGATGTGATCTATAAAAAATGTGTGCCTCAAAAAGAAACCCTAAATTGAAGTGATAAATAGATTATGGCAAATCTTTTCTCAAGTACAACCGCAGTTTCGAAAAAAGGTTGCATGGTTATGCACCTGCCCATTCTGAACTGATTATGAAGTAATTTCTTGTAAAAAATATTAAATATTTTACTGCTTCTATTTGTGGTGCCAGTCCGGAAATTAAATATCCAAACCTCGTATGATACACATAAGAATAAGCTCTTAGACCTACTTATTTCTATTATGCTGTATTAGAGCAAGCAACTGACACTATAATGCTAGACATAATCGAGTGTATAAGTGTCAGTTACATACATTATGACTAAATATCTTTCAAATATTAATACAAAAAGCATTCTTATGCAGTTCTGCAACTGTCTATAAATAATTATATTTTTGTATTACAAAGATAAATATACATTATGCAGAACCCTATGTGGTTTACAGTTTCATGCAAGGTTTCATGATGTAAAAATTATTTACTGAAGCCTTGTAAAAGAGGAAACTACGAAACGATATCGTGTGAAGGAGGAAACGGCTAGGACAGAGGAAGGAAGAAGAGATCATATTTATGCGTGCACGGCAGCGGAGCCACAAAGAGACACCTGATGTGGGAAACAAGCGAGGATGAATGAAACCAAATATTTTAGCTTTAAAAGGTATTTTAATTCTGGGTAGACTGACCACAAAAACTAATATTTACGACTGAGAAAACTGGGGACTTATAATAAAACTATACGGGTTTATATTTATTACCTAGACGTTCTCGTGGAGGACGCAGCTGAATCAGGACGAAAAATAATTTCGTGCAAATTAAATTTGGAACAGTGGAAAATTGCGATCGCGCCCTTGTATTAAACTGAATAATTCAGAACTGATGATGACGTTTTAAAAGAATTACAGGTCCGCGTTAATTAAAAGTTTTATCACCCATCAATTTACGGCCGCATACTTTACACATTTGGATTTGTTTATGCGCGTTCGTGACCATAACATTGCTGTGAACACTTGTGGGTGTATTACCAGACAGACTTGGTGACTGCAAATATTTGAAAGCCAATACTGCCATGACTGTTCCTTTTATTAAATAATTGGAACCTGTTCATTCAAATTTGGCTATTCGGTATCGTACATCTACACACCTGGTTATATTATAATCTGGCAAATAAACTAAGATATTCTGTTTCAAACTATCAATTTTCCATGACATTCATAGATCAGCAATCAGCGTATCTTGTTCTTAAGACTCATTCTCGAATTGACTTTAGCGGAACATCAGATATCGGTTTCAAATAAAATAAAATAGACCGTTTATTAAGCATCACATAGTAATATTTTTAATATTTTAAAAGTTAAGAAGCAATATTTTCCAATTAAATGTGATAAATATTATATACTGCATGGCATTGAAAATGCAACACCCAGTAAACGTCAATATATTGTAATAATTTTTATGTGATTAATTAGGTACGCATGAGTATTACATGATTAAAATATCACGATTATTAGAGAAGGAATCTACGAGTAGTGTGTTTTGAGAGTTTCCAAAAATAAGAGTCACTTTTTGTTGTTGCGTTTGTTTTTAAAGGTTGAAATATAGGATTTCAGACATTATTTTGTGATGCCTCGTGCACGCAGGTGCGATAATTTTCGCCAACTAAGTGCTTTTGAATAGAGGCGAATAATTTGAATGCCAGAAGCTGGAATGGCTCTTCGGGAAATTGCTACTAGACGGAAGAACAGAGACAATGTCGCAGAGGTACCGAAGCTGATCGCAGCACTAATCACCACCAAGAAAGCCTCCTTAGAAGAAATTCTCTTAGGGACCGATTCAGTATTACCAGGTCAATTGCCAGTGAATAGATGGCTGCTACAGAACAACAACTCTTTTTAGGTCCATTTACCACAGATGTTTTGGTCTTCAATCCTACCATACCTTATCTTGCCATTGACCCAAAGTCATAAAAATCTATAGTGGCACCAGAAACGTATCCAATGATTTAAGGAATGGAATTGAAATGTGACAAACCACGATTTTGTTTGTGGGCCCACAATGGATATAGGAGTGTCCGCCAAAGACGTGGAAAAAGCCGGAATATTCAGTATTCTATGGAAAGCAATGCAGCGGTTACCCGAGAACTTACGGTTTGGGGTACCATAGCATATAGCAGTAGGTGTCCTCTAGTGTTCCTGGAAGGACGCAATGTGTTGGAACTTGTTACATTGCCCTATCTCCAGGAACTAGAAATCCTTATTTTCCAGCATGGTAGTGACAGAGCCCATACTGCAGCTCTCACTACAAGGTTCCTTCTTGAAGCTGATATCAGGTTGGTCTTTCGCCCATCGAACAGGCATGGGATATTATAAGCAAATGGTTGGCTGAATTACCTGTTCTCCCGATGGATCTACAGAAACGTACAACTGAGATTCTGATTGCTTAGAACAGCATACCACAGGAAACCGCCGATCGCCTAATTCGAAGCAATGAATTTGAAGGCTACAGACTTTTCCAATCATCGTGAAATTGTTATCATACAATGCTCTATATGTACCCATATTATCACCGAAACATTATTAAAATATATTGACGTTTAATGGGTGTTGTATTTTTAATGCCATGCAGTATGTATGCCGTAAATTACATACCCTGATGTAATACCTCAATTTTATATGGCTATATCCAACTTTTCGAAGTTTTAAAAATTCTAGAACTAGTCATAGTGTGAACATCTATTTCTAAACAATGGATTTTAATAACTAGTTACCAAGAACGGGGTTTGTTTGCCTGTAAAGCAAGGTTAATTAAAGCGATTAAAGGGAAAATCCTCACTAATGTTGTAAATGTAAGTCATATAAAGAGTATATTAATAATAATAAAAGGCAATTTCAACAGGTATTTATTTTTATTTTAGCTTTATACGTATTTCGACATACAATATGTCATTATCAAAAGCATTTAATGAAGTAAGGCAGCAAACAATTAACATATAAAGAGTGTTTATATATTTTGACGTCGTTATTAATAAAGATATGGTAAATTCCTGTTTGTTTTGAATGCAGGTGATAAAGCTACAAAATGTCATCAGAAAATTCTAAACACCCACTAGCATTTTGGCACACCCATATATAACAATTTATTTAATTAAACACCCTGTATGATTTAATAAATATAATGTATAGTTCTGTTGTCCTTTTCAGTCGTTTCTGGCTTCTTAAATGATTAGAAAAGTTATTTATCGAAAACATATTTTTCTTTATCTTGAATGTTTATTAGAAAAAACTATCTACAGAATAAACATTTTACAAATTTAGTACGAGGCTTTTACCAAAATTAAGGACCGATCGGCTATAAAATAAAAATGTAAAATATTTCTCTACGTAGTTACCATAGAGTTTAAAATCGTATCGTATTGTGATACAAGTTTTTGTATATCTTTGTCATAGAAGGTTGCTGCTTGTAATGGAAACCAATTGTGTACCGTCGTTAAGAGGTCGTCATCGGCGAGAAAGCGCTCGGGGGTTCGTAAAAAAATGTTAAGGTACATGAAGAGATGACAGCCGCTCAGCGCTAAGATGGTTAAAGATTTCCCGATTGAATTGCTCAATGAGTTGCACAGTGCGACCCTAAGGTCTCACCATACACGTTTGCACTAATTGACATACCACATTACAGGAAATCCAGTTTTGTAGGGATGCAGAAAGTTCTGTGTAGAGGCTATTCCCTGGTTTTTGTAAACATTTATGAACATTTTTGGCAGCCACCTCGCATAAAATTTGTGGTAGTGTAGCCTGTTCGTTAACATTTTCATACGGTAGCTCACGTGAAGTTTGAGGAAAATTTGTGGCCATTTCCGATATCGTGAAATACCGAACTTTCGAGTTTAATTGTTCACTTCTTCAACAAGATCGTCGTTGATAACAGAAGGTCTCCCACTTCGTTCCTCATAATACACGTTTCTTCGGTCATCTCTGAAATTCCTACTCCAGTGTCTGACTATTCCTTCACTCATGATGCCTAGAGCATAAATCTCACATATTCATCGGTACATTTCGGCAAATTTTTAGTTTTTTTGCATAGAGAAAACGAATCAAAGGGCGGAGTTCACACTTGCGGATTCTCAATGGCAGTGTTAATTTTAAGCGTTTTGTATTACAACTGAGTACAATAACGGAACCATAGTCATCAACCACTGAAGCACCCATATTTAAACGGCCCTTACTTTTCGAATAAGCCTCGTATGTGTTAACATGTTCCTTCTAAGGTTCCAGTTTTTAAACAATCCGAATTTTCAATATTAAATGGGATACTACTTAACATAATCCCGCTAGGTCAAAACATTTACCACTAAACTGATAAATAGTTCAAACAACCTAACGGCAGTTAAATTCATTTGTTTATACTTTTTCTGCTTTTTTCAACCTATTTACAAGCCACATACTTATCTTTCGTCTAAATTAAGCAATACTAATATGTTTTATATGTACAACTACTCATTTATCTAAAAACATTAAAAGATATTGATTAATTAATTAGTGTCTCCACGAGTAATAGTTGCTCTAGATTTGTTAAGTTATAGAGTCACTTATGCAAACTACCTAATATTTAATGCCATACGACGATATTAAGTTCTATAGCTTAGATTAAAATCGTTATTTAAATTAGCTTCATTATGTCATTTCTGTATTTTCTAGTTCATAGCAAAGAAACTAATAAAACGCATATGCATTATATAAGCAGCATATAAATTATTAGCAAACGTATTAGACATATGCGCAGCTGAATGTATACAATAATAATTGTTCAGTTTTGAATTTATAATTTTATTGAATTTCAACTTTATTATCCATCGATTCATGTTTTGATACGTAAATGAATAAATAATGGTAAATTACGAGAAAACAAAGTCTTAAATTAAGCTCATTAAATGCAGCAGTTACCTAATGAGGTCAAATAATAAAAGAAAATAAGGTAATAAATCGACATCTAGGCAATAAATCATTGCACAATGTGCAGATATTTATTTCTGGAATTAATCTTGAAAATTTATTGCAAATTTAATGCAGACGTATAGGTAGAATGGCTCAGAACGTACTGCATATGTCTGTTGTATAATTAGACAAATAAACCGACCTCCAATCTAAATAAATGCGGTTATGTCTAACAGTTTCTAGAACCGTAAAACTCTGGGATTCTAGGTTTTACAACTTTAGGAAATGGGAAAAGAATTTCTCTCTCTGTGCTATGCAATCATAAGCTTTTTCTAGTACAGAACCAATAATCAACCAATCCTTCTTATATTATTTTATTTTTGGTAAAAACTGAAATTGATCACACAATTTTTAGTATAAAGTAATTAAAAACTTAGAAAACGGTTAGCATCATAATAATTCATATTATAAACAAATATCCATAACAAATTGCGTATGAATTGGATGACACGAAAAAATGATGTTTTCTAACATTAACAGTATTTATTTCAAAACTACCAACACAAGATATTAACCAATAATAATATTTAAAAAATTATACATAAATAATTAAATTATTATTTTATTAAATAATTTTTATGGATTCATAACATAACGTATGTGTTAACCCATCAGAGTTTCGAATTTGAATAACTATGGCGATATAATTCCGTTTGTCCGAAACCATTGCACTAAAAACAACCTTAAACAAACTTGTCTTAACTATAATTAATATAATTTAAAATATCTTAACTATTTACCTTTGGACTCAAAAAAATCAGCTTCAGAATTTTTTGATGAGATTTCTCCTATTTTGCTATTCCTATTCTAACTCATTTCTCAATTTTTTAAGCTGTCGAGCTAACACTGAAGTTCTAATAGTATTATGTACTACAGATAATAATAAGTAATATCTTGAAACACCTTCAAACACCAAAACAGATTTCGGCAAGAACAGCTGCCTAATATAAAGCAATATGCTTGCCTCCGCACTTGTTATTTGCACGGCAATAACCGTACAAAGTTAGAAGCTTCCAGATCACCACATTATTACTTCTTATTTATTAGCTTCATAATATTTCGTATGAAAGCACGATTGGAGTGGATGTTCCAAAAAAGGCAAATGTTGCTTAGAATTGTATCCGCAGCCAAGGTCGTCTCATCATCATTGCAGCCTTTTCGTCCCACTCCTGGGCAACGGCCTCTTCTCTGCCACGTGTTTCTGCTCAGCGCTAGAAACGGCCAAACAGATGCGCACTAGTTTTATCAATCGCACATTTTGTATGCATAATTTGGATAATCAGGAATGCAGTACATTTTGAGAAAATATCAGAGTATCAGAAAGTGTTAGGTCGGTGCAGTTATGCTAACTTCAACTGCGCATACTACTGCAATCATCATTCATGGCCAGCCTTTTCGTCCCACTGCTGGGCTTCGGCCTCTTCTCTCCCACGTGTTTCTCCTCTCCGTTGAGGTAGAAACACGGGGGACCTACAGTTTAACGTCGAATCCGAACGACAGAAATTCCAGAGAAGGTTTTTAGCATTAATATCCCACGGTTGCAAGCCGGATTGGGAAATTGTGGTGGTGGGTTACAAAAAAGGTTTTTGAAAATCTGCATAGTATTGTCCAGGTTTCGAACCAAGCCAGAATCGACATTTTACTCAGAAAGCGATCGCTCTACCAACTGACCTACCATCATACCCGTGGCCTCATAGTTACTGGAAATACCATTGTTTGTAATAAACCGAAATTTGTCATTCTTTGCGTTCTAGGTGGTTGTTTACTATTTGGGAAATTTGGGAAAAAGGAAAGAGACAATAAGCCTAAACGAAAGTTACTTAAGCTCTCGCCGAAGAGTTGCGTTCGTAGCGGATATTCAACACCACAGGCAAGAACTCGTGGCGAAGCGAACAACGCTTGTACGATTTATGCCACGTTTCGGTTATAAAGTTTTTTTAGTTAGGTACATATCAAGATAATTTGCATTCTAATTGCAGCAAGCAGCATCCAAAATAATTAATCTCGTCCAGGTGTTATCGAATATTTCGGCGAGGGCTTCGGCGGTTAGCTGGTCAGTAGAAGCCTTGGCCATCGCCGATTTTTATTCGATTTTTGAAGGCTTTACTCTCACTGGGATCTTATTTATAGTGGATGTTGAACTCCATTTTCACAACGCCCAGATGCACGTTAGTATTTCCTGAATGGTTTTACCTATTGTTACCTTCTTCACAATCTCTGTTAATTTGTTAGCTAACTGTCGTAACTTCGTAATGCAGTTATGTTAAGGCTGCGACTGATGGTAGACATCTAACACCTGTTGTTATTTTCTGTAGATTGGGATAATACAAATGATAGTTTGTATAATCATAAGGGATGCAAACTAAAACAAAAAGAGAAATCAACAGGGGAATATGTTTGTCCTGTGTTGCCTTTGGCAAGCTAAGATACGTCTTCAAGTCCGATATTCCAGTAACTTAAATATAAATGTATACGAACAATGCATCTTGCGGGTGTTGACCTATGTTGCTAAAGCTTTAACCTTCACCAAAAACACGAACCGCGAACAAGATTCGAGTAGCACAGAGAAGTATGGCAAGACCTATCTTAGGCCTATCTCTTACCGATAGAGTGCCAAACGCAACTATACGCAAGAAGACTGGACTACTACTCGTAGATGCGGTAGAGGGAGCAGCTTGCTTTAAATGGAACTGGGCGAGCAATGTGGCTAGAAGAAAAGATAACAGGTGGACCTAAAGAATTCTGGAATGTAGACACAGGCAGGATGCATTCCGAAGTAAAGGCCGTCCACCGACGCGTAGGTCCGACGACATTACAAACCGAATGAATGCTGCTAGAGAAAGTCAAAAATGGTATAGATTAAGGGGGGCCTATGTTCAGTAGTGGACCCAGACAACTATGTGATGATGATGACGATGATAATGATGAATGATAGTTTGACGGTTGGTGCGCTTTTTTAATATTTAGCTAGTATGTTATTCAATATAAGTTTATCCGCGTTATGATGTGAACGTTGAAACACAGTTTATGCTTGATACGGTTTTCACAACAATATATTTTCGTATGCTTTGATGCTTGAATGTTTTCCTATTTCCAAGTAGTTCGTTTGAATCACAAATATGAAGGTGTCGCCGATGATTTTATAAAATTCGAGGGTGTCATAACAGATAAAGAAGGTTGAAAACCGTTCGTGTAGGTTATAAGACTTACATCGTCTAGTAAATCATCTCTAGAACAGAAGTATTTGCATTGCATTGCACTTGCCTTTAGATCCAAGGGATTCTAGGTCTATTTATAGAATTATATGAAGAAGAACAATAATCAACAGGTATCACACTATTAAGGATGCCCAAAATAATTGTTTGAAGAAACAAATACAGGTTGTGCAGAATTAAAAGTATTACATAACCAGTGGGCTTTCCTCTACTGTTGTTGCACTATTTCTAAAAAATTCTAAGCTTATAGCTAGCTAAATCTACAACATTTTGCATTAAGGGTCCTTCATACGTGAGATAGGTTAAGAGAATCTTTAGGTAAGATTTAAAAAATAGGTTTTTCTAGAAATTATTCTGAATTTCTTCTAAAAGTTTTGTTGTGTTCTTGATGTTTTACTCATATTAATGTAGCAAAAATATATCCTTTCGATTTTCCGCTGCAGTTACTGGCTCACTGTTGTTTTGTAGCTAAATAAGTAACGGGATACATTAAAAAGATACAGAAAACTAGAGACGATAAAATTTTTCTGTATACATGAGCAATTTGGTCTTACACGTAGGCGACTATAGATAATATTTATTTAATCGGTTACTTCTGATGAAGATGATGTGCCCCAAAATAACCTGTAAGTGTAATACCAGCGTACATACAAACACGAGCCCAGTGTGACATGTACAAAGAATATCGAAGGTAAAATAGAAGCTTTTTACACTGTAAATGACGTTTGAGCATAAAATGTACCGTTCAATATATGAACTGTTATTTCTCGTTGAATGAGACATATACTTATGTTTACTTAAGGCGCGTGTTTCTTGTATAAATATATGGTTTCTGGCGAGATGTGGTGTTGTGTTAAACCTTTATTGCGCCGCAATAAATAACCTGCGTTATTTCCTACTCAGTCATAACAGAAGGGTTACTGAAGAAGCAATATCTTAGACACCTAGGGGTAGCAACTGTATAATAACAATCTCGCGGCAAAACTTATATACCACATACAGGAATCTTCATAAAGAAAACAACTGATATATTAATAGAATTCCTAATGTTTATTAAAAAGTATACTTACCGGCTGAAGAGGAGGACAGCTCCTAAACAGCCATTGAGTTGTAATTTATATAGGTAGTCTTAATTTAAGGATGACATGTATGTATTACGACCCAATATACTGTGGAAATTGAAATAATTAAAAAGTATAAGGAATTGTCCCATGCGGTTCCTACCACCAGGTAGTCCCCAACCACCACCTCTTTGAGACTCATTTCTTGATTCTGATTTCTTGTTGCTTAGTTGATTTACATTTGCTACGTTTGATTAACAGCCATTATGCAGCAGCTCAGATCGCTAATAGCGTAAGAAATGTAAAAGCCGCGCAAACTATTCGATACAAATAATTTGAATTCTACAGGCTCACTGTTCTCAAAATTATGTTAATGGCTTGTATGCACAGTATAATACTGAATGGCACAGACCCATGCAGTGTTAATGCACAAAGGGTTTAATCAGAACCGGTACATGACGAGCAAACAGTCCACTCAGTCAAAACATCATAGCAATCGCTTTTGATTAGATTTTGCACCTCCCTCTCCCTGTTTAGTTTGATTATCAGTTCATCTCCTCTATTTCACATGCTAACAGAGAACTACCAAACCGTAGACTGCTAAATAATCAGACCCTCATCAACTATCGAATACCCTTTGCTCTGCATTACATTACACGAGCGGAAAACTATAGCAATTTCATCCAGCATACCAAAATCTCGAATTTGCAGCCTTTTTGGAATACAGCTACAGGCCAGGTGGCCGTTTCCAGTTTTAGGCAATTTGTACGTCTCAGATCTCCGCGTTGTCACCTTTGACTCCCCAGAATTAATTAGAGATTTTTATTTTAATCGGTTCCTTTACTCCGTGCCTCTACTTCATTTTTCATCACTCTTATCTTTTATCTCTGTGGTTTAAAATACTGATTAGATCTTAATACGATTCAGCGTGTTGTCGCTATGGCGTGTTGCCGTATTTTATTTGTGAAAGGTACAGATTTTCATTTATAACGTGCCTTGTAAAGGAACTGGCTGCATAAGCCGACATTTCAATTGTTTTCCGATTACATTCACCATTAATGTAGATTTCATCTACAGTAGTTATTACGCGGTTATTCAATTATAATTAATTACAATAAATTGTAATGGTGTTGTGTATTCAGGCAAAGTCGTGTTGTTCGCCATTATTCGTTATTATTCTTTACATTCCCACACAGTGGCGTCGTAAACTATTCCGTAAGGGGGGCACAGAAAAATAAAACAAACTACAAGTCAGAAATCTAGAAACGCACATGCAGATCAATACAAACTTTTTTTCTGATATACGTAGGTACATATTTTGTACATCAGAAGGTTTCCTAGAAAAGAATTTCCTGCAAAATGTTCACTTCAACAAACCAGCGTCCTACTGCTATCCTGCTGAAGGAGCTGATCGACTGTATGACGTTTTTTAGATTACAAGCGCCACAAAATACACCAAAGTACTGTAGGATAAGATACTAGCTACCGGAAAAAACTTGTTCAACGACGAGAAAGTTATGTGGTAGGACGATAATACTCTTTGCCACACGCTTAAATCGTATATAAGATGAATATTGTTATTAGTCTTATCTATGGGTGGACGGCTAACACAATCTCCAGACCTAAATCCTATAGAGAAATTGTAGCGAAGAATATCAAACATTATCTTCAGAAGAAATCCCACCAGCACAGACTTATTCGAACCTCTGTTTCATGCCGAAAAACTGCTAAATTTTATTCCCAACAGATACAAATTGGTGTGAATATATAATATGATATTTAGATTATATTACTATTACGTGGAACAGTGGTAGAGGTTCTTGTCTTGACTTTTGTTGAATAATTTTTTTCTAACTGCGTTTCTTCATGTAGTAAAATTTTTGATGTTTTTTCTTAGTATAGTCTTCTTCTTCTTCTTCTTCTTCGTCTGTGTATACGTCAATGACCTGTTAATTACTTGCAATAGAGTAGGTTCTGTGAGCCTCTTATGCCGGGCAGGAGGCTAGCCTAACACGTCGAACAGAGAAGAGAAGTTCCACTACACGGTTTACGATTGTCAACGATGTTTGTATGACAACCGGAACCGACGGTTTTACGTACCCTCCGATGCACGACCGGTTGCATATGCCACTATATTGGTCCACCCATCCAAGTACTGACCAGCGCGGATTGTGCTGGACTACTAATACCGTTTGACCGGCGTAAGCAGCGCTCCGCTATGCAACCGATCCTAGTATAGTATAGTGACTAAATGTCAATTTGATATAGACAGTGAATACCTCAAAAACTTTTATATAATATGTGTTTAAATTTCAATTTTCCTAAATTTGTATACAAATGCAAAACTTTTTAACAGAATAGTAGTGTTAATAGTTAAAATGTGTTTGGTAATCATCTGTAGTATGTCTAAGGACCTACCAATAAATGCATCATTAATATAATTCACTAAAAATAATTTTAACGACAAATCTAATAAAGAACTGGGAAGTATTCTTTGTTATGCGGTTACGTGCGATTAAAACGTTTGCACTTTGTTAGATTAGTAAAATTCTACTTTCATAGATGCAGGTTGGTTTTATAGATTTGTACTTTCATAAATTCAAAATCACCTCAATCTTACCTGCTAAATCTGAGGTTTTATGAAGCCTCAGGTTTACTGATATACTACTCTAAATTATATTATAATTCCATAGTTATACTTCTAATTGTTTTAGTAAGTATATGCATGTGGAAGCTAGCGTGGTCCAGTGCTTAGAGCACTGGGCTGCGGTATGGAATGTCGAATAATCCAAATTCCCGATTCGATGCTTGGCGGCCGCATAACCAGTCTGCGTACTTGCGT
This sequence comes from Limonius californicus, assembly GCA_014611495.1. Classification (NCBI taxonomy): domain Eukaryota; kingdom Metazoa; phylum Arthropoda; class Insecta; order Coleoptera; family Elateridae; genus Limonius; species Limonius californicus. The sequence continues at coordinate 8,687 of JABXWE010041487.1, read as the reverse complement.
TCGAATAAACAAGGGGTAATAGCACGTTGTCCAATGCATGGTGCTCACCAAATCACCACGTGTTATATATTTAGCACGCGATAACAAGGTGTGACAGCAAGGATACGGGAGCTCTGGCCTTCCGCCTTGCAGGCCAATCTCCTTCATAAAGTGTAAAGGCTCACCATTATTATTACATCCATGTCATAACGTTGTATAACATAAATTATTTGATTTTTGCTGTCAAGGATGCTTAAATAAAATCCCAATTTGGTAAATAATGAAGATTATAATAGCAATCTCGAGGAAAGCACAGACGATTTTAGTCTCTCTGTAGGTGTGTACATATGTAAGTATGTATATGAACTTTGATCTTTCCAAAAAGACTAATACGGTATAACGTACTTTTAAATTTAGAAGTTTATCAGAAATTCACGAAAACAATACAAAAATATAGGAATAGGAAACGACTTTAAAGTTTACTTAGTATGATTCAATTTTAAATTTAGTATTTAAAAACAGCCGTACTCGACATTATTTTAATTGAAATCAGTTGTTACTATTTGTGGAGAGCACGAGATCCGAAGTTAGAACAGTTTTGTTGGTGCTAGTGAATTGAACGCCCTAAAAACAAAGAATCAAATTTATCTACTTTGATTTATTTAATGGCTCTTAAGCATTAAAAGTTTAATGTATACAAGAAAAAACAACTTTTAAAATACACATTTTTACAAATTTTACAAATCTATTACCTGTTTCCGAACAAAAACGCATTAGAATGAATGATTTGATAGACCTTAGCAGTAAGGTAATATTAGGTAATTATAATAAATGATCAAGGTTTTGTTGTTTTGAATATTACTCGAGTTTAATTTTTAAAGCTTCATTTAGCATCAGATATAATCGTCCTTGTTCACATCACTTTCTCGCATAACCACTGTTGGTTCAACTGTAACTGTTCTTGTTTACCTCATTAGATTTATAGAGCTAATAATCATTTATACGCTTCATTATGTTTTTATTTACAATCAAAACTTGTATTGTTGTAACAGGCAGAGTCCCTATGGAATGAAAAATATACGCACACGAGAAGTTCATTCAAAATTGATATAATATAATATTTGACATTAAATTGCAGTCGAAGCTACTAATGTGGAATATATTCGATTAATGGGATAACCGGTTTTTCTACTTCGCAGAAACGGATTTCGACTAACCGAATATCGAATAATTTAGTTTACCAACATATCAGGATATCGGTTAATCGACCGGGTATTTTCGTTACGACGATAAAACAAATTATTGAATAATTAACATTTATATAATTATTCAAATGTTTGAAATAAAGTAAAGAATTCATTTGCATAGAAAGTACAACACATTATTTAGCATCTCAAATCCGAAATATAAATCAGAATATTAAATCTACTATTCCAGTTCAGACATATAGTACATCATATTATTCGCTATCCATATAGTACATGGTATTCGAAAATACATTGATACGCTTGGAATGTATATTATTTATTTTAAAGAATGTTTGGTACTACTGGAAAACTGATTTATTGGCTATTCAATTACTACATAATTCATAGCAGTTAAAAAATCAATTATTCGCTATCTTTTTAATGAATAGTTCTTAGTATTTAATAACCAAAACTTAACTATTCGCTTAACGAATAGCTTGTAGTATTAGCTACCCACTGACTGAACAATTCACAGTATATAAAACCCAAATTATTCGCTAATAATTTAACAAATACTTCATAGTACCTATTTGAAAACTGAATTATTCACCAACCGGTTAACTAATAGCTCGTATAATTCGAAAATTTAAATATTGACTATTCAGTTAATGAACAGTTCGTAGTAATCGAAAACTGAATTATTCATTCTATCCTTAACAAACAGTTTGCAATATTCAAAAACTGATTTATTTGTTATTCACTTAATGAATAATTGGTAGTATGCAAAATCAGAATAATTCGTAATCCCTTTTCGGAAACATTTTGTAGTTTTCGATAAACGAATTATCGTATTTATAAAATATTCGCTACTTAGGTAATTAATACTTTGTAGTATTCGGAAACTAAAATATTATTATATGTAGACTGAATATTTCGCTGTTCACATAACGGTTATTTGGGCCGGTTCCGGCCCGCGGGCCGCCATTTCCCAGGCCTGAAATAACCAATAGTTCATAGTAGGTATTCAAAATCTGATTTATTCGCTTTTCATTTAATAAATCCTTGGTAGCATTCAAAATCAGAATAATATCCAATACCCGTAAGGAATATTCCATAGTATTTTTCTTCTTCTGTGTATAGGCTAATGGCCTGTTACTTATGGAGTAGGTTCTGTGGGACTTCATTGCACATATGCCAGGCAAGAGACTAACCTAACACGTCGAACTGAGAAGAGCAGTTCCACTATATAGTTGCGGATTGTCAAAGATTTTCGATTACCGGGACCGACGCCTTTACGTGCACTACCGGTTGCATATTCCACTATATTAGTCCACCTATCCGAGTACTGACCAGCGCTGATTGTGCTGCACTGAGAATACCGTTTGACCGGCGTCTGCAGTGCTCCGCTATCCAAATGATATTATCCGATAACTGAATTATTAGCCAGCCGCTTAACGAATAATTGGTATTACTGGTAACTGATTTATTCCCGCATCCGCTGAACTCTCGAAATTCATATTCAGTCACAAAAGTATCGCCGAATAACGGCAGATAAGTTGAACATCAATAAAGACACGATTCAATTAATGTCGCATGAAGATTTAAGAAAGAAGTAAATCTGTACGAAGTTCGTACCGAACAGTCTTACGGATGAGTAAAAACAGAACAACATCGTGCGCAGACTTCGCTCAGACTTTTCGCGGCTTTGCAGATTTTCTTAACTTGGCACTGGTGATAAGTCCTGCGTGTTTCAGTACGATCTCCAGAAAAAATGCCAGCGCATGCAGTGAATTGGAAATGCATCGCCAAGACCTAAAAAGTTCCGTCTGCAAAAATCCAAAACATACTCATTACGTTTTTCGATTAGTGTGATCCAATAATAGTAATAACAAGGGCAAACAATCCTACATTAAAATTATGAAGAGGTAATTGCAGCGTATTTCGCATAATCGACTGGCATTTCGAAAATAAGGTAGCGGTTCTTAATGTAACTGCCCATTCTGTACTGATCTTAAAGTCATTTTTTATGAAACACCTACCCTGTTTACCTGACTTGACACCAGCTGCCTTTACTCTCTTTTCTAAAGTAAAAGCTGTTCTCGAAGGGAAACAATTTCAGGATTTAGAGGTTAAGTTAAATGTAACCCCTCAAGTGCAAGTAGTTTCTTCGCACACGTTTGCTGACTGTTTTCAAATCGTTCACAACGTTGCAATAACTGTATTAAAGTAAACGACTGTTTTTTTAAATTTCATGTACTATTTGTTCGGTTTTTAAAATTGTGATTCCTTTTAATGAATTTGAAAAAATTTAATATTAAATTACTAAACCTCGTATGATTTATTTAGTTCTACTCATAAATTCTTGTGTATAATAATATAAAACATATTTAAATTTGCTGTTTATTTTCTCATAGACTCACTTACTTTGCATATATCTCTAATTATTCTACCGTAAAGATAAAAAAGTATTAACTCATAACTTCTACTTCAATGTTATTGCCGTTTTGTGCTATTTTTTATTTTATTTAGAAATAAAAATAATTCAATTAGTTTTATTTCTTAAACAATTGTCCAGCTTCTGCCTTCACTATTGGCTTCTCCACTTTAACTTGTTAATACATTCTTGAAATCTGCGGAATTACATTCAAGAACTGATTGTATACTGTAGATACAGAATCTCTATAGCCTCTGTGCAGTTCGTAACAGGGACAGTAAACAAAATGTAATTCTTATCTAAACTTAATACAATCGTGTCTATACTTTTTTCCATTGGATGCGACTTCTCATGATTTGCCAGGCCTTAGTAATATACTTAAAGGATTACAAAATCAACCAACATCGGATAGGACTGCTGAAAGTGACTTCTGAATAATATATTTAATCGATATGCAACAGCATTTACCTATCAGTTTAAATTCTTATGTTCAAGTCTCTATTGTATACAGGGTGTCCCAAACCGTACCGGCAATATTTCAAAGATGAATTCCAGACTTATTTAGAGTCCGTGTAAATATATACGTCGCAAACGTTACCGGTAACGAATTATTGTTTATTTCATAATTTATGCAGCTAAAATTTTAGTTTAACGAATTTCTAATATACTGATCTAGTTGCCATGATCGCGTCTTTTGTTTGGTAACATTTGAACATCGTTTTTAACAAATTATTGTTTATAACTGTAATACTGAAGTTATTGGCTTCTTCTTTATATCTTTATTCCCAAGTGATTCACAACGCCAATGTTATTTTTAAATGAAGAATATGCATAGAAGACTGCCTATGCGTACAGTTTTCGTTCATTCACATCGTCAGCTGAGGAAACATGGCACTTTCAATGCAAGACGTGCAGTCGCCCAAGGAGTTGTCCGTAGACCCATAAACGATGATGAACAAGTTCATGATTTATTACAAGAAGATCCGTCTTTAAGTGTAGGAAGAATAATTGCATCGCGTACTGGAATATGTAGAAACCAGGTTTGGACAGTAATAAGAAGTGCTCTCTTACATCCATATCACCATCAAAGATTTCAAGCTCTAGGTAATGATTTGAAGCTCGTTTAAGATTTTGTAATTGGGTACAAAATAGTCAAAACCTACCGCATATTTTATGGACCGATGAAGCTTCTTTCACACGAGATAGTATCAATAATTATCACAATTTTCATGAATCGTCTGTAGAAAATCCTCATTTACGAAGACGCTCGCATTTTCAACATAGATTTAGTGTTAATATGATAGCTGGTATTCTTAATGATCATCTGATTGGACCATTTGAACTGCCACACCATTTGAATGGTGCGAATTACGAATATATTCTAGAAAACTCTTTACCCATATTACTGGAAGATGTGCCATTAAATATTGGACGTGCAATGTAGTTTCAAAACTATGAGGAACCAGCGCAATAATGTCTTCATGTTCGAGCTTGGCTTGACGCACATTTTCCGGGAAGATGGATTGGATTTGGAGGATCCGTAGTATGGCCACCGCATTCGCCGTACCTGAATCCATTGGACAGCAACAATATTAAGAATGCAGTGATCTCTTCTGCAACGTGCGGCTTTCTATATCGAACACAATGGATATAATTTTGAACATTTCTTGTAAATAAAATAATAAAAATGTATTAAAAAAAGATTTATACCATAAAATTCGTTGAGCTAAAATTTTAACCACATAAATTATGAAATAAACAATATCTCGTAAACAGTTTAGTTTAGGACATATGTTTGTATGGACTTTTCGATTCTAGATAAGGTCTGGAATTTATTTTTGAAATATTGCCGGTACGTTTCGGGACACCCTGTATAACGTGTTTTCAAGGTAGTGAAGTAAAACAATGCGACAATAAAGAGAGTATTATTATATGAGGTGAATAATGGAAATCTGCTATTATTGAATTTGAATAGACAGCTTCGATTACCATGTGTTGATCGCTGTTAAAAAAACCATGAATGAATAATCCTATTTTTCAATTTATCAATACTATCTGTCAGTATCTAATTCATCTTCCGCTAAATCTTGAACTTACCCGACAGAACCACAAAAGATTCGTCACATAAATAAACGCTCATAGGGCCCAACTAACGGAAGTGATCGAAGAAAATTATTATAGTGTTGGGCGTAATTACATATCCTATAAACGACGGGGCACAGTGTGAGGGAGCTGTGCCCCCGCGGCGAGAACTGCGGCCTCCCGGGGTCCAGGACAAATCACGCAGCCTCCGCAAAATGATCGCTTGTTCTCTTCGTTACAAGCCTCAGGTGAGTTCTCCTCTTTGCTGACAGATACATTTAACTACACGATTTTAATTGCGGTTTTCATTTTTTGTCCTAACGAAAATATCGCCTAACGAATTACACATTAAAGTCAACTCGGTGCGCTCGCCTCTCGCAGGTTTTCGTTATACCAAACAATGTGGCTTAATGAAATTGAGCTTGAAAACGAGTTGAATGAGGCAATACGGTAATGCGTTTATGTGTACGTGTGTCGGATTCGCAATTTCGTTTTGAGATTAAAATAAATTTCAGCTAGCGCTCCCCTAAATTAAGCTTCAGCTTTGTTTGTATTAAACCGCGAAAGTGTAAGTGATAAAACTACCGAGATCGTTCAGCGCGGACAAATCGATGGATAGTAAACGGTGGGAAGCTAAACACACGATCTGACTTTTGCTTTTTACCCCTAAAAAGCAACAAACCAGCCATCTGTGTGTACACTGACCAAACGTACATTGATTTTTTTCGCTCACCCACAGGTTACAAGTGGCGACCACATGCTGTTTGTATGAAAGTTGCAGTTTTCCTTTTTTTGTATCATATTATAGCACCCCTCAAAGTTTGCGTCATGCCATACCCCAGCAGTTTCTACGCTTCTCCTTATCTCTGCAGTAAAATAAGGAACAAGATGCTATTGTTGTAATACATTCATTACATATAGTAGAAACCCGTGTAATTTTGAATTAACTTTTACACATTATAACAAATAAAAACAAGGTTAATTTTTTCCAATAAAAATAATGTATAATGTATTTTTTGCTACGGAGCAGAACTTAGAACAAACGCTATCATCAACAAATTAAAATTGCCTCTTCGGTTAGAATGGAACTTCTATATGTCAAAAATACTCAATGTACTAGCAATAATACAATTGTTGTAACTGTCACTGAAAATTTGATTAATATGTGAATAACACTACAACAATTATTTGAAACAGTGTTGTCAGAGTATGTAAAAAGTATTGAGACACCCGTTTTTGCCAATAGATTAATTTTTGAAAATTTTATAGTTATTGAGTCAGTATTTTTTCACCTGAATCCATAACTATTACTTTGTTGTAATCCGTATATGGAAGCGGAAACTGTAATTACATATGATTTCTTGTATAATCATTTTCGCAAAAATGATTTTGTGAGTAGAAAATAGTTTTAATTCAACTCGATATTGTAACAATTTTGGACGTAGACCATTTTCACCTTGACATTTATGTTTAACAATTGTATGGTTATTAAAATTTTACGACGAAAGAATCTAATATTTATTGCGGTTGGATTTCCGCTTTCTGAATTAATGGTCGTTAAATCAGGAATTTAGAAAAAATCATAGTGATTGTATATTTAAAGCAAACATTTTACGAAAGATAAGTATTGCAGCTTAATTATAGCGCACAAGAAGAAGTATTGATTGAGAAACTTTTTACTCATTGATGAAACTCGCCTCTACAGCTTTTAAAAGGTCTTTGAAAATATCGTGAACTGTTACGTACCGACTTTTGCTTACACATTGATGTAACAAAAATAACTGAAACACAATTTTGAAACCAGAATATAAATGTAAGAAAGTACATATTTATTCATCAATATTGATATGGTTCGCCCAATAATACACTTATGCCAGCTTTTTTTTCCAATCTTCAAAACGCTTCCAAAACACATGTTTTGATATAGCCTTCAGTTCGTTCAGCGATTGTACCTTTATCATTTTTCTATGGTCGTAAGAGTTTGTTCTCTTCAGCTTGGAGAACAGAAAAAAGTCGCATGGATCCATGTTGGGGTGACACAGGTATCAGTACAGAATGATTTTTTTTTGATAAAAACCCACAAGTAGTGAAGTGTGAGATGGTTTGTTGTCGTGGTGCAAAATTCAGAAGTTGTTTTTTTTTCACAATTATGACCGCTTTTTTTCGGATTGCTTCACGCAAACGATGTAAAAGTTCGGGGCTATACCGTTACAATTGCAGGAAGGAAAACCTTGACATACAATCGAACTTGATATACTTATTTTGGTGATGGCTCTTAATGACGCTTCCATTGAGACGCTTAGACCTTTGTTTCGATGTCAAAACCCTTCCCCATGGTCCGTCACCTATTATGATGTGTTGGAGCAATTTCGGATAGTCTTCATTCAACAATTTTTTTACGGTGCTGATTTTATTGAAAAATCAGCAATTTCACTACAAATTGGCCTACCAATCGTTTAATGCTAAAAATTCTAGTAACAACTGCTTCACATGAGCCGTATTTTTATAGCAACTTCTTCAGCAACCTTCCTCATAGGGATTTGGCGTTTATCAAGAACAATTTTCTTATTTTTTCCACGTTTTCATGGGTAGTTGATGTGCTAGGCCGTCCAACTCTCTCGCCATCTTAAATGTCTTCACGGTCCTTTTCGAAACCTTTATACAACTTGTTTTTTTTCATCGCAGACTTCCCAAAGAGATTTCTTCAACATTTTACCATGGTACTGCACTTTATTTTATTTTTAATACAAAATTTTATGCAAATTCTTTGTTTTGTCATTTTCAAAATTAACAAATCACCGATTGCACTAAAATGCATGTTACTTATTTGGCTGTCAAAAACAAAGTATGCATCTAATAGCTGAACATTGACACATATTTCATGAAAATTAAAGCGATTGGTTCAATGGGATACGTATGACAAGCGACATTAAAAAATTCTGCAAATTTTTTTGTGAAACCTCTTATACGAGGGGATATTGATAAGCACTTAGCCTACCATATAA
>JABXWE010041485.1:0-24198 GCA_014611495.1 Limonius californicus | reverse complement strand
TACTATCATAATTGGCTATTAGTATAATCCAAATATTAGTACAATTAGAGAAACTTAACTTATTCTGGTATTGCTACTACTACTGCTGCTAGCTACCTCTATAGTTACCAGTTGCTAGTAATATCCTAATATTGATAGCGTTTTTAGCAATTCTAACGTGCAGTTGTTGTTTATATGTCTGCTAGTGTTGTTGATCTAATTACTATTATAGAAAACCATTACAAAGTTAGTCAATCAAAATATATGCAGATTCTCGGAAAAATAGTGCATGCTTCCAAAACTACTCATCTGTCACTTATTAAGTCTATCTACTTCTTAAGACAATCTTATTTAAATACTCAAATGGATGATACTAAGAAAAGCGATTTCAATTTAATTTTTATGATTTACATTGTAAATTGGCGAAGGTTCCTACTACTGTTACTGCTGTTTCTTCTGATCTTCTATAACTACTGGTGATATTACTTGTATTTATGTTGATTCTAGCAATGCTATCACGTTGCTATTGTTTCTTCTATTTTTGTGATCGTTACTGATGCCATTACTATCATAATTGCTATTGCTATTAGTAAGATATCAATATTGTTACTAACACCGTCACTGTTTCCGAAGTTACTTCTTTTACTGCTACTATTGCTATACCTGCTAGAGCCTCTATACTCTATAGCTAAACTCAAGTTGCTCTTAGCCTGCATGCACGTCATCAGTAATCTGGTGACGTTACACCTTACTACGTTTATACAACGAAAAATGGAAGTACGAAACCAAAAAACTTAAACTGTATGTCACATAACACGCAAAACACGAATTCGTTTTCAGAGCGACAGGTGAACATAAAAAACAGGGCGCGAACGCGAAGGAAACAAAATCGCTAGTTTTTATGTAGTTTCGTAATTTACACAGAAACTATGAAATATTAAAAATCAAAATCATAATTGTTACACGACCTTACCAATAAACATGATTTTACTCGGTAATTAAAAAAAAAAACTGAAATTTTTTAGTTCTTAGAATTGGCACTATTAATACTAAATAACTAGTAATTGATGACGTGCACCCAGATTAAGAGCAACCCGACTTTACTAGTATTATTATCCTAATATTGACACCGTTTTTAGTAATTTTACCACGTCGCTGTTGTATCCATGCCTGCAAGTATTTTTGGTGGTGTTACTATCATACTTACTGCTGTTAGAAAGATTCCACTATGGTTAGTAGTAGCACTACTAGTGGTGTTATTAGTATTATTCTAATATCGCTACCGTCTTAGTAATATTATCAATATGCTTCTGTTGCTTTCATTTTTACCGCTATTACTGATACCATATTAATTAGTTATTAGTATAATCCAAATATTAGCGATACTTTTTCTGATATTGCTACGTCTTTAGTTGCGAGTTGTATCAGTAGTATTATTCTAATATTGATACCGTTTTTAGCAGTTCTAACTTGCAGTTTTTATTTCTATGTCTGCTAGTATTGTTATGTTATTAGTTATTACTATTACAATTACTACGTCTGCTACTGCTATTAGTACGATTGCAATGTTGTTATTATTAGCGATACAATTGCTGACTGTTGATGTTGTTATTATAACTGTCACAGTGTTGTTTAAGCTGCATCTTCTACGTTTCGTGCAGTTACCGATACTGTCGCAACCAAAGGTAGTGCGATTCTAATATTCCTGATTTTATTGGTATTTCTTCTGGCGTCACCATGTCTGCTACTTTTACTACGGATGTTCTTACTGCTGCTATTGCTATTATAACTACAGCTTTTATTATTGGTGATGCTATTAGTATTATCTCAATATTTGTATCGTTTTAGAAATATTATCAAGTTGTTGATATTTCTACCTATGCCACTATTATTGATACTACTGTCACAATTACTGCAGCTAGTAGTATAAAGCCAATACTACTATTATTAGCGATACTGTTTTTGATCCTGCTACTTTTACTGTGGATGTTATTACTGCTGCTATTGCTATTGTAACTACAGCTTTTATTAGTGGTGGTACTATTAGTATTATCTCAATATTGGTATCGTTTCAGTAATATTATCACGTTGTTGTCATTTCTGCCTCTGTCACTATTACTGACACTACTGTTACAATTCCTATTAGCGATACTGTTTCTGATCCTGCTACTTTTACTGCGGATGTTATTACTGCTGCTATTGCTATTATAACTACAGCTTTTATTATTGGTGGTGCTATTAGTATTACCTCAATATTGATATCTTTTTAGTAATATTATCACGTAATTGTTATTTATGCTTCTGCCACTATTACTGATACTGTCACAATTACTACTGCTATTAGTGTAGTGCCAATATTACTATAATTAGCGATACTGTTTCTGTTCCTGCTACTTTTACTGCGGATGTTATTACTGGATGTTATTACTACTGCTATTGCTATTATAACTACAACTTTTATTACTAGTGGGGCTATTAGTATTATCTCAATATTGATATCGTTTTAGTAGTATTATCACGTAGTGTACTTCTAACACAATTACAACTCCTATTAGTATGATTTCTAATACTATTACATTTCATCTGGTTTGATTTGAGATATTGTTTATGTTGATACTTTTAGCGTGGATGTTTCCACTAACACTGCTGTTGTTGTTACTGGTACAACTGCTGTTACTGACGCTTCTATTGCCATTAATATAATATTAATTTCTGTTATAAGTAGCTTCTGGTGTTGTTTACTCTTGATGATATCTTTAATGAGGATGCTACTACCACTACTTGTATTTACATTAAACGTTCTTACTACTGCTGGTGTTATTTGTATTATGCTGATCTTGCTATTGGATTGTTTTTCCTTTCTTTGGCAATGCTATCACCATCATAATCACTACTGTTACTACTACTACTTCTGTAAAAACATCTATTCATTGCACCTCCATGGTTTGTTACTGTCTAACAGATATCGGCCTTGAAAAAATCCGATGTTTAAGCATCAGAAATTGATCACTAAATTTCTACCACTATTGTTGTTTCTACTAGAATTTATATTACTACTGTTGCTATTACTATATAATGTTCTAATATTATTACCTGTTGCGTTTCTATCGACACTACCGCATTGTTGCTTTCGTTACTGCCTTATTTGTTGCTAATATTACGGTTTTAATAATGCCGTTTTCAGTAATCTTAGTCCTCGTGCTACTATTGCTGCTATTTTTACTGAATGTTGTATCATTATTGTTGCTATTTCTGTCAAAAATTATCTCACTACTGCTGCTGGTAGTACTTTATGGATGTTGGTATCGCTTCTAAAGATACTACTGATGTTTTTTCTTGCTGATTCTTCTACTATTGCCAGTGATACTGATATTTCTGCTATTGCTACGATGACTGACAGAGTTGCTATTTTTACTTTTGGTGTTACTGATATGTTAGTCCTGCTTGTATTACCGTTTTTAATGCCTTTGCTCATGTTACCATTATTGTTAGTTTTACTATTACCATTACAGCTACTAATGCTATACTTCCTTTGCTACGAATATTATCCTAATGATACACAAATTTACAAGAGAATCTAAGCTTGTAAAGATAAATTATTATCTTTTTCAATTGGTAATTAGCACCCAAACACTTTCGTATTTGAATTTCAAATCCAAATTAATGATTGATTGATTACTTCCGATTAGTTAAAATATACAGCTATTACCATTAAATTACTTTTTCACATAATATTTAAAATTTTACATTAAATAATGATAATTTGAATATAAAAATTTAATATCATTAAAATCATTTCCTGTTTAATTAAACATATGGCAAACAATTCGTAGACGAGGCCACGAAATGTTACAATTCTTAGTATATTTTACAGGGCCATGGGTTTCCCCCCGACAGTTCGCCAAAATGCGAATAGTAGAATAATCCCCGGATATTTAGATATGGGAACAAGGAACTCTTAAAAGTTATAATGATATATAAAATAAGACATTATTATGGCAGTTTACTGTAAAATGAATATAATTGTACCTATAATATGTCAAAAATAGTATTACAAGTTTGTCTCAAAGAACTATATTTGGATTTGTTTCGAGCCTGGTATGTTATAAATTATTTTTTCAAAATATATAAAGTAAAACTACAATATTAATGAGCAATCATTAAATAGAAACCTTAAGAAAGAGATCCAATTTAAATTCAAGATAACAAGACTGGCAACTTGAAATACCATTATTAAATAATTAGCGTTTCTAGGTTAATGGTTTTAGTGTATACAAAGATCGAATATTTCGATAATTTAGGGATAAACACATTTGTCAATTTCGTGAATACGTTGGCATTGTGCCCAGTTCCGCATTTTCCGCCTAGACGTGGCTAAATACTGGCATTACGAAATCGCTACCAGTTAAATTCTTGACCCAAAACCTTTGCTCATATGGAGATTATTATCATTTTCGAATTTTTTGCCTCAGAATTCAAATTTATGAACCACCATTTGCAGGTTTGTTAATTGCTTCAATATTTTATATGAAAACCTTAAAGCTGTTTACTAGCTTTAAGGACAAGACATGTGTTTTTAATTAAGCCATATTTTTAAAATATGGGCAAGGCACCCATATTCAAAGCCTCTGTATTTTAAGGCAGTTAATTCTGTAGTGATATATGACAGTTGTTTAGTTTACAAGAATATTTCGTTTGGTGCATTTTATTAAACTAGAGAAAACTATAAGAAAGAAAATTCACTAATGAAATAAGTTCTGTATCCTGTTTTAGAATCTACATTTTTTGATGTAAAAAAATAAAGGCAGGTGATTTGTATTATAATATTGATTAAATACTGTAGAAGCTATGAGTACCATCTATAAAGGTCTTAGTTGGTAGAGGTTGTGGTTAATTAAAATTGCAGTCCCAGTATGGCTTACTTGCAGTACCTATATAATTTTGTTAGGTTATGTTTTTGTACAGGGAGGTATATTTAGGGCAAAAAAATTTTTGAGAGAAGAATTTGATAGAAATTGTTCAAAAATACATTTTAACAAATGGTTATGATAAAAATGCATACTAGATTTTTAATGATTTAAAGAAAATACATTCTACACTACAAATACAGGGTGTTACATGACGTGCGGTCACTAGTTCAGCTACGTATATGAGAGGTGAAAAGAAGTCGAAACTAAAAAGTGGTAATTTTCTCTAAATCGACTATTAAAGAAGTTTTGGCCTGTTTTAGTTAAATACTAAAGCAGCCGAGACAATAAATGATAATAACTGGTATTTGATACAAACTGTCTACGTTACTACAGAAATGATATTATTTACTTGTATGTCAAACAGGAAAGGCACCTTAAAGTTGATTTCTGTGAATGTTGATAATGTTTACTTTTACAAAGCGAGTGTTCTCCGATATACATTACATGTACGGTTTTTGTGATGGAAACTCAGTAGCAGCTGCTCGAGAATATGGGTTGAGATTTCCAAATCGGCGACTACCAGATCGATGAGTTTTCCAACGAGTGCACAACCACCTACGTGAATACGGAACCTTCCAAAAACCGCAGACTCAGCGTCCACTACAGCAAGTACTAGACAATGAGGACAAAATACTGCGAGAAATTGATAATAATTCCAGCACCCCTGTTCGTCGTGTATCTGCACAAGTTAACGTACCACGAATGCGAGTTTGGAGAACATTAGAACGTCATGGTTTATATCCATTTCATATCCAGCCTGTTCAGCCCTCTTATCTACAGATTTCGCTAGTTGTATGGAATTTTGCAGCTGGATCATTCAAAATCGAAACCTACGTAATAGAATTTTATTCACGGATCAGGCAACATTTACAAGGAATGAATTAATGAACAGAAAGAACAGCCACTCTTGAGATTTGGAGAATCGACACGAAATTAGTGTCAAATTATTAACATAGGTATTGAGTTAATATCTGGTGTGAAGTTATTGACAACACGCTCATTGGTCCATTCGTTTTTGATAACTATTTAACCGCCCACAGATATTTAAATTTTCTAGTAGATCATTTGGGAGCATTGTTAGATGATATTCCTCTGGCGATCAGATATGGTATGTGGTGCTTTAACACTCTGTATTTTGAAAACGGTTTGCTTTAGGGCATAGCTTTATTAGAATTTTTACCACATTTGGTCTTAAGATTACGTACACGAAGTACCTACTGACCTCACGTCTTGCTACACCCTGTATATCCTTTTGTTTAAACTGCCTACTTATCAGTTTCGAAATAATACTGGTCCCAAATTTGACCAAGTCCAATTATTACAAAATGGTCACATAGTTTTGCAGTATTTTTTTTTCACACACATTCATACTACCGTTCCCCCCCCCCCTCCCCGGAACCGCTTTCGCATTACTTCAGGGGGGTGCGGGCGTCCCTTACATACTAAACATTCATGCAACATGCACCCTAAACTTAACTAACCAAATGCGGTTGCCCCAGTCGGGATTCGATCGCCCCAACGGAGCAACTGCATTTAGTGTGACCTCGAGTGGCCAATGCGTTCTCGCACTCGACCACCGCGGTCCCTAGTTATGCAGTATCTACAGAGGTTCTTCCGTACAAATCAACAGGTTTTTCTGTTTCTAAGAGTGAATTTAAGCCTAGAAATGTGTTGTAACATGGATACAGTCCGGCAAAAGAAATTGTTGTTTTGAAAACTATTTAGTTTTTTTGGTCGATATGTGCATTATATATTTACATCTAATAACATTATTTAGCATAGTTATAAATACTTGTTCTACACAGACTGATAGATGAGTCATCGACTAAGAAAGTAAGAATAAATAATGTAAATTAGATTATCAATAAATTGGTAAGTATACTTAGGATGTATATATCCGTCGAAATTAGGGTTTCATTGAGTGCTCGTTATAAATAAATTGTTAGGTTTCCCAACTATGTATTTGAAGTTAGTCAAATGTTGTTAGTAGTTGATTGCTTTATATAGGGTGTTTGAAAATGGATACCTATGCTCTCCACATGACAGGGTACTTTGTAAAAATAAATAAAACCTAGTGATAAATGGTATAGGGGCCTCGATGGGGGCAGTGCGAACAAGCGTTGTCAGTCGAGGTTACAGTGAAATGCGATCGATCGGCCGCGGGGTCAAACCCCGGCTGAGGCGATCGTATTTCACTAAGTTAAGTTTAGGGTGCGTGTTGCATGAATGGTTAGTGTGTAAGGGACTACCGCACCCTCCTGAAGTAATGCGAAAGAGGTTCGGGGGAGGGGGGCGGCGGCAGTATGATTAAATAAAAAACAGTAATAAATGGTAAAACATTGTAGGTATGTGAAAACAAATAAAAATTACAATGTGACTACATGGAATTTTCTGTATAGTAAATAACGATAAGTAACTTATTGCTTAACTAAATTATTTGTAGATTTTCTGTAAGCCTTTTTTAATATTAAAGCTAGGAAAAGAAGATATCAAAAACATGTTAATAAATACTGCATTTTTGACAAAAAATATGTTTTATTTACACAGCAAAATTATATGGGTCAATATTAGTAATACCGTATATTGGGAGAGTTTTGGTCTCAAAAATTTTAATTTATTTCAAGGTCACAGGAAAGGATTATCACCTGGGAGAATTGGTATGTAACTATATTTATATAAAAATATATTTTTACATTTAGGGAGTATCTTGACACACTTTCATTTAATATTTGTCTTTTGAGTATCCCAGCAAGCTATTTCCATCGGCAGTGTGTTTTTGAAATTGCTGCTGAAGATTCTTGCCATCTATAGTAAAAATCACTCTGAGTTTACAGCACGGGGAAGATAGGGCTGTAGTAACCTTATGGAGCTTTCCTCTCCCATGTTGCCAGATCTTCGACAGTAAGCGACGGACAATGCTCCTTTAAGTAAACTTAATAAGCAACCAGAAGTTCTCAACAAATGTTCGCATGGATCTTGGATATTTCTGTATTATCTGTTATTTAAAGGACGTCAACTATTTTAAGTTTTGTATATTTACAACAAATTCGTTTTTAATTACAGTCATTAGGAGAAATTTGAATCTATTGTAAGTTTTTGAGACTTTTTAATCTCAATTGCAAATGCGATTACCATTGATCCAGCGTTTTCTAACTTCCGATGCTGTTTGAGGACCGCTGGAAAATACGTAAGAAGCAAAGCCGCGTTGAACAAGGAATTAGCAGATAAGCTGTGTGCAATACAAAGGCAGGATTTATTTTGATTGACAGCTTTAGATATCGTCCAGAACAACTTTCTGGAAGGATATGGCAATACTGTACTAGGTAAGGCCAATGCTGTAAACACAGAGTGATTTATACTATAGTTGATAGTTGATACTAAATTTATAATATCATTTTATAAATGAAAAAGGCATCGTTATAATGAGGAATTATTCGAAAAAGTCTAGTAGCGAAAAACCAGTGGTAGAGGTGGTAGCAGTCGTAAAAGTAGTAACAACAAGAGAAATAGTAGTGACAACCGCGGTAATATTACAAACAGTAGCAGTAGCAGTAGCAGTATAACAGTAGTATCAGCGTTGGCAGTAATAGTAGCAGTAAACTATACAGTAGTACCAGTACAACTAGTAGCATCTGTGATAACAGATGCTACACTAGCGTAACGGTAATAGTATTAATAGTAGTAGCAGTAGTACTAAACTGTATAAAGAACAATAGCAATAATGGCAGCGTTGCTAGCAGTAGCACCTATGGACAGTGGTAACAATAGTACCAGTAGAACTAGTAGCATTAGTAATAGTAGCAATAGCGTTAATAGTAAAACATACAGGAAGAAAACAGCAATAATACGAATAGCTTTAATAGCAACGGTGTTGGCAGTAGTAGCAGTAAAAGGTACAGGAACAGCAGCAGCATGGAAAGTTGCAGTAGCAGCAGTAGAACTAGTAGCAGCAATAACAACAACAGTAATAGTAATGTATGGGGCAGTAACACTAGAAAGTATAGTATTAACACTAGCATTAATAGGCTGGTAACATGAAAGCTGTGACAGTAGTAGTAAAGTCAGTAGAAGTAACAGTAATAGTTGTAGCGGTAGAACAACAAATAGTAGTATAAATTACAGAAGTGGTAGCAGCAGTAACAGTGAAAGCTGTGACGTCTGTAGTAATACAAATAGCAGCAGTAGTACTCGCTACAACAGTCGTAGTAGAACTATAAATAGTAGTATTAAAGGTAGCAGCGAAACTTATGTCAATGCCAGTAAAGTCAGCAGTAGCAGCGTTAGCAACAATAGCAGCGAAATTTATGTGAATGATAGTAAAATCGGCGATAGCAACAGTACAACAGTAGTAGGGAAATTTATATCAGTGGTAGTAGAATCGGCGATAATAGCAGTAGCAACAACGGTAGCTTCATATATACTGGGATCTTCAGCAGTAGCAATATAAGTAGTGGTAGTAACAGTCATAATATTTTCAGTCATCATAGTATTCATGGTAGTAGCGGTAGCAGCAGAAGTATTCAAAGTTACAATTTGATTGTACAATTTAAATTAATTACAAGAAATTCGTGATATAGGGTAGTAAGTGCATGTACAAACATATTGAAAAATATATAGAAATAGCGTTTCATAAATTTTTGAAGAAACATATTGTCTATTCGTCCTTAGGCATATTGCCTAAATTTACCGACGAGATAAAATTCAGACCGTACTACATTTTTAAAATTGTTTGACTACCTTTGTCTGTGAGACCGTTTAGAAATGTTAATAATTTTTTATTGCCATACTAATTCTAAACGGGTTATTCAGTTTCGGTGAAGTTTAAAGTGTGTGTTTTAAGTAATTATGAGAGTACTATGATTTCACAAAATTTGAAGCTAAACATGATTATTTTTGTTTTCGACGTTGTTTTGGATTCTTTGCCATCTTCGCTCACCTCTATCCGTTTGTCGAACATTACTGATGAATTTTTTAAATCTGAAAACGGTTAGAAAGTTGGAAAGTGTTTTTAATTATTTATTGTGAAAAAGTATTGCGTAATATTTGTAGTAATTTTAATGGTCCTATTAATGGTAAAATTATAGAACTTTAAAATATTCATCCGAATATATTACCGTAAATAACCATAGATTATTTGAACCATGGAAAATGTAGGTGAACTTTTTGGTTCATTTTTGTTTTATTAATAAATTATAAACCAATCAATAACTGTACAGTTGCACTTTGTAATTGTCGCTTGAAGAAGCCCGGTAATATTTGTTCATGATTCATACAATTGCATACGTATTTTCGCCGCCCCTTTAATGGGCCACCCGCGTGTTCAACACGCAGCAGCAGTGTTCCTTTTTCGTTTAATTAGGATAAGAAACTATGTAGTTGCACTTTATAGCTGTCGCTTGAAGAATTCTAGTAAGATTTGTCGTGATTCATACAATTGCACACCAATTTTCGTCGCTCTTTTAATGGGCCGCCCGCGTGTTCAGAACTATTTTTTCGTGAATTAGGATAAGAAACTATATAGTTGCACTTTGTAGCTGTCGCCTGAAGAACTCCAAAGATTTGTCCACGATTCATTTATCGATTTATTTAACATGTACTTTAGACGGCTACCGGAAACAACATTTACAAACAGTAGATATTTTTAGAATATCGGTTTATGACGTCTTCATTTTAATTAAATTTTTTATTACAACTGTTTAAAATGCAAGAGCGGTTTCTACTGGGTGTATTTGGTTCAGCTGTAATTATTCTTGTTGGTTTTAAAAATGCTTTACAACAATTTAATGGAAATCCGCGACCTCATCAAATTCAAAGCCTCGATAATATTATCAAATAAAAATTAGTGCTTAATGAATATTAATAGGTGTTAATTATTTATTGACTATTTATTTTATTGAGCTTGAAAGACAGGTTTTAGTACCATTGATGTTTGATTTTTTTTCCAAGACCACCTGCTGCTGTGACTATTTTATATTTTTTAATTATGACACACGCATGTGGTTGACGTCACAAGATTTTGCATGTAATGTTTAATAATCACTTGAACAAAGCGAAAGTATGAGATTTTTAGGTTAATTTTATTAGAAGTATCGGTAAGTAGCGTTCAATAGCACATCGCCTTCGGCTTATCGAATGATTTATGATTGGTTTTGCACCTTAATCATAGGATTTCCATATTTAACCAGCACTCGCCTTCGTATGCGTAATACAGGTCTGTGTTAGTTTTCGATTTCGACATATGATATTCGTAAATTTCGGTGTACTGACGCAATTGTTGGGTTTTAACTTTGTACTCGCATATGCAAACATCAAGATGCGATTTTGGAATTCCCGGGTAGTTCAAAGGAATGTAGATCACACACATGTGAACGAGTCGAACCTTTTCCTATCAACGGGCGCGTTTCCGGGTTCCGGGCAAATGTGCAAGGGCAAGAGGTTGACCCACCGGAACTGTTCCTATTAAAAATTATGATCAAACGTTCTTGAATTTGGGTCATTGGATCGGAACGGAGAGTTCTTGCCTTATTTATTGATTTCTACGGTTAATTAATGGTCTGTGCTTACTGGCAGCAATTAAAATGTGGCATTGCGGAATTCCTCGAATTTAGTACGCGATTTTGCCAGATGCGTTCGCTGGAACATATAAAAAACTGAAATGTTAAGGAAACCTAGCCAAGCTGACACATTTGCTGCTTTCCCACCCTCAATGACCTACCCAGTTTGGAGTTTTTACAGCATTTTGTAATAAAACCGATACGTATGTAGAAAGTACTGAAAATGTGAAAGATACTCTTGAAAAATTTGCATTCCGTCTCGTTTTATTTTTAACTTTCAGACGTTTCCTATGAGTTTACAAGGTTAGTGAGTCTTCAAATTACAAAATTTATATCGTGATTCATAAAAACATATGTTAAGGAATTGATAATAAAATTCTTAGGTAAATGCTATATTAATCAACTAACCAAACCAAGGCTGTCTATAGAAAATTGTATGTTAAAATGTACTTGAAAGGTGTTTAATTGTAGTACAAATAATATCTCGATAACTGCTTCTGAATTTGTATGTATCGAGATTACCGACTTTGTTTTGTATTAATAGTTTGAAGTTTGGTTGATATTCAAAAAGAGCTGGAAGGTGTATTCGGTTATACCGGAAGAATGTCATCGACGTTTCAACAACGTTGCCATATGTATTTGCGTCTACTGTTCGTCGTTAGGGTTCATCCAGTGCTAGGTAATAGCTGGTAACTTACAGTGGTAAGAAAATGTTCTGCATCACCCAAGAAAATAAATATTTCTTGAAGTTTAGCTACGATTTTGGCACAGTTTCCAAAAATTACTATTACAATATTTAATTTTAATGACTATGTCAACAACTTATCTCTTTATTAGTTACTCC
The DNA here is from genome assembly GCA_014611495.1 of Limonius californicus. NCBI lineage: Eukaryota > Metazoa > Arthropoda > Insecta > Coleoptera > Elateridae > Limonius > Limonius californicus. Next base: position 11,851 of record JABXWE010041485.1, on the reverse strand, counting down.
ATAGAAATCAACTAAAGTAAGTTCTTTTCTAAAATCGATAATCAGTTATTCGCGCATTTTCTAATGGGATCATTAAAATGCATTTTACATGAAACTTAAAAACACAATAAGGAGAAATACTTATTATGTTATGAGTATATATTGCTGTGTTATACCATATGAAACTTGATTAAGACAAATTAATAGAAAATTAAATTATGTGGGTAACTTAAAGTTATTATTATTTTATGTTCTATGCTGTATTGTATTCTATATTCTAGTAATGTTTTATATTTTGAAATTCTCTTTTGATGTGTCAAAGAGCCATACGATAAATAAATAAATAAAGTTATTTTAGGATTTAAATCTGAAAAATAAGTTGTTAAAACCAAGTAAAGGTGATGTTCAATTAGTGTTTGTCATCTCCGTTGATTTTGTTTGAACTTGACTGTGAGGTCACCTGGAAAGCAATAAGATATGAGATTTGTGTATTATGTTCGACAACTGCCATCTAACATGTAATTTTGCAGGAAAATGTATGTTTTTTGTGAGTAATATTTGTATATAGGTGTGAAGAACATTTTAATATGACTTTGATAATCATTACTTGTAATATTATTAATTTAAGGTGATTTATGTTTAAAACAATATGAATTATACATAGGCAGTCTGAGGTGTCAAAACATTCCTTCTTATGTAAGGAATATGGCTATAATTTCAGTTTTGATGTAAATGATATTTTCAAAAAGTTATTTAAATATTTAAGATTTGGTTAATTTGTGTTAATTTCATTCTGCTTTCCCATTGGTTGAGGATGTCACATGTTTTTTTATGTAAAATATACTTGTTTTTTGTATTATGATGTTGCCATGGTTACTTGTTAAAAAAAACAGCAGGGACTTTCCATGAAAATCTCAACGTGAACAGACGCTCGTCTGGCGAGTCAATTAAAATTGTAATTCTGTGTATTAATTATATTCTGTTTCAATAAATCTACGTTATTAAGTGTTACGGTTCAAATCAGCGTTATTTGTTACTTATCTGTGTGAAAAATGGATGAACTGCGGTAAACTAGCCGAATATCAAGAATTTGGGGCGAAGCGTCAATAGACTTCAGTTGTTTTTTTCGACATGTTTTGTTTGCATCTGCGTTTAACGTTTAAAACGTCAACAAACTTCAAGGTTAGGAATGATGTACAAGTTGGACAAAAAGAAAATATGAAGGTGTAACGTAGTTATGAGTTTATTGGTATATTTGAATATCTGAGGTAATAAGCAGTAAATAATATTTGGGTTAATTGCCTTTTGAAACGATTTTACAAATACAAAGATACAAAGTTTTTCTGCGAGGTACTTAGAAAAAAGCAACAGGTGATGGACTTTCGTTTTGAAGTTCAAGATTAACAGGGCGCAGGAGTGCCATCCTAATTTCATTTTGTGAATTTTACCAACACCAGAAGAAAATAAGCAAGTGCTTCTACGTGAAACGGCGGGTCCGTTTGAAAGTGCTTTGTTAAATTAGACCTTACTATTTATTTCATTTAACTTTATCATTTAATTGTTAAAGTTGTTTAAAGTTTTTTAAGGAGAAACTTAGATCATTCGATAACGTTCAATTCATTCCTTTGCCGCAGCCATATTTTATAAGTTTATGTTTACTACCTCGTGTCCTTTGCCTTGTTCAGTTAACCAGCGCAAGAATTTAAACGTTATACAGCAGCTACTAAAATTTATATTATATGAACCCAGAGATAAAAGTTCTTTTAAAGTTGATGTTTGAAGTGTGCCCTTTGTGTTGTTTCAACAACTTATTTAATAATATTCTAATATTTTTTTTTCATATGAAAGTGAGATCATTTCTATTACGGGTGCAAGTACAGCAATATTCCTCTGTTCCTTTCAAACGTAATTTGTTTGTCGCTTCAAAGGTTCTTTAATAAAACACCATAATGTACATACAGACACACACACACACACACACACACACACACACACACACACACACACATACCTGCAGGTACTGTAGATTATTCAGTTGTATTTTGCATGTCTTTAACAGTGAAAAAATGATATCCTAAAAGAACTATCGGGTGAAAATGATTTTTATGAAATAATTTTTCATCATAAACAAGGCGCTTGCAGTCGTGAAATAGCTATGAAAGTGCAGCTCCAATCTACAGCTATTAGAGTGAGTGGTTGAAAAGGTCGGAAGGAACCCCTCCTATCAGAACAACAAAGATGGGCAAAGGATCATCGCCACTGGATCCCAGAACAATGTCAGAATGTATTATTTAGTGATGAATCTACCTTTAACGTTAACAATCATGCCGGAAACACACATATTAGAAAATTTCCTGGAGAAGAATTTTCACGACAGTGTGTTCTGCCAACAATGAAACATCCAACCTCTGTCATATAATGGGGCTGCGTGTTTGCTGAAGATGTTAGCAGACTGCATGTTGTGTCTGGCATGATGAATACAACGCTATGTTTGATGATTCTATGGCGCTAATTTTGCTGAAAATTGTTGCTATTTTTTAATGGTGTAATTTTTGCAATCTTTTTAATCGCCGCTATTTTTGAGAGAAGGAATGATGCTGTAAAAATCCAGCAATGGATTACAGGAGCGACGCCATTTTTATAGACGACAGTTTTAAAAGACCTACGCGTTAATTGTGTTGGCTCTATTTTTAACGGTGGTGACTTTAGTGGTTGTGGTAGCACATTTTAGAGTTGATGTTTGTAAAGGATACTATTTTTGATAGCTACTACTTTGGATGGTTGTAATTTTGGTAGCAGCATTGTTTAGCGGTGTGATTATTGATGGGAGCGATTCTTGATGGCGCTGTTTGTTGGCGCTGTTTGTTGGCGCTATCCGTAGTAGCACTTTTTTGAACTGACGCTATATTTATCCAATACGCTACTCTTGATATGTTCGGTGACGACGTTTTTAGTAAGAACTGTAGGTGGTCTGGTCTGGTGGTTTATAGGTGGCGTTTGTTTTTTGGATAACGACATTTTTAAGCGGCGCTGGTTTTGTTGACTCTATTTTTAATGGTGTTAATTTCGGTGGCATCATTGTTTACGAATGCTATTGCTAATGGAACTATTTTTGTGGTGCTGTCTTTGGTAGCACCTTCTTGAACTGGCGCTATTTGTCCAACACGCTACTTTTGATATGGTTGGTGACGACGTTTTTAATAAGAACTATAGGTGGTCTGGTCTGGTGGTTTATAGGTGGCGTTTGTTTTTTGGATAACGACATTTTTAAGCGGCGCTGGTTTTGTTGACTCTATTTTTAATGGTGTTAATTTCGGTGGCATCATTGTTTACGAGTGCTATTGCTAATGGGACCATTTCTTGTGGTGCTATGTCTGTTAGCACATTTTTGAACTGGCGGTGTTTGTCCGATACATTACTCTTCATATGTTTGGTGACAACGTTTTTAATAAGAACTATAGGTGCTCTGGTTTGGTGGTTTATAGCTGGCGTTTGTTCTTTGGATATCGACATTTTTAATCGCCGCTGTTTTTGTTGACTCTATTTGTAATGGTGTTAATTTTGGTGGCAGCATTGTTTATGGGTGCTGTTGCTAATGGAACTGTTTTTTTACGGTGCTATATTTGGTAGCACTTTTTCGAACTGGCGCTATTTGTCCAATACGCTACTGTTGATATGTTTGATGACGACGTATTTCTGACGCTGTTCGTGATAGTTTTATTTTTATTGGTTTTAATTTGGGTAGTAACATTTTTTACCGTCGCTAGATGCTATATGGTAGTGACTTTTTGAACTGGTGCCATTCTGTATGGTGCTATTGTTTATGGTGCCATTTTCGATGGTGCTATTTGTTCAGAAAGAAATATTAAACAGGCTTTATTTTTGACGAATGTTACTTATGCGGTTGATATTTTTGTAGCCGTCATTTTTACCATGTGCTATTTCTGCTCGGAATCTTTTTAAATTGGTTTTGTATTTGATGATACTATTTTTGGTGGCGCTACTTTACGGTGTTATTTTAGATGATACTGTAGTCTCCAATAATATGGATTGGTTTTACTGTAATGCCGTGTATTTGGTTTTGATAGGTATTCATTTGGTATTGTTAACGGTTGATTTTCTTTACCTCAGTTTTCCCAAAAATGAACCTGCGATGAATTCTTATTTAGGTAATTCAGGATACAAAATTAGCAAATGTAATAATACTTACTCATTACAAGTGCCAACTTTATGTAGTAACTTCTATGAAATAGTTTGGTCGTAGGTGTGCTAACTTATCAATTACCCGTTAATGTGTAGGCATATAAATCGAACTGAATACCTACCTGAAGTAATGTTGTTTTAAGATGAATTACCAGCACCTAGAGATTAAAAATACCGACATTTTGCCCCCCAGTTTATCGTATGTTTTTACTTATCCATGTACAAGGGGGGAAAGTATTAATTGAGAAGAAAATGTATTTTGAAATATTAAATCAAACATGCGTTTTGCGACTTGAATGACGTTTATAAGAATCTTGTGGTTATTCACTTTCTTGTTGGTTTTGGTTTTATCCAGTAGGTAACTCCACATACGACAGTTTCTTAGAAATATTACACTCTAGCACAGTTTGCTACTTATTAGTACTTATTGGAACTGGTCAAAGAACTATTTGTTTATTTGGTTTTAAATTACGCAGTTCTTGTAAGTATTATTCAAGAAAAATTCGCCATTGCTGTTGCATTTACTCGAAGCAAAAAATAGGCTCTTCAAGTTCATGTAATATTAATATTCATTTATGTTTATTAGACTTGGGTGCAACTTCACCCTGATAAGAGCAAATTTATAGGCATAGTCCATTGAGAGAAATAAGAAAGAGCGTCGAAGTGGAAGGGGATATATTTTAATATACAACCAACAACAACCATAAAATGGTTGGAATTTGATAAACCGTTTCTGTAGAAAACAAGCAAGTTTTAAGTTAGTAAAGGTTAGGTTTTTTATATTTAAGGTATATTGAGTTATTGAAAGTTTAAGTTTAATTTGATAATTATTTAATTTTGACCCAGCCGGGGCTAAAGATTAATTTGCCAAAAATAAAAGTTAAAGTTAATTTTTTTCATAAAAAGTAATCGTTTTGAAAAGGCACGTTCATTTAAAATTACATATTTATGTTCTTGAATATCAAAAATATACAGGAATATTAGTTAACGTTTCAAATTTGATTAGTTTTTTTTAAATATGTGCTGCAACTATTCAAGTTTCAATCCATTTAGACTCCTGTTGCATCATGTCACGATTACATATAATAGTGGTAATTATTTAATTATTTTAAAAATTGGCAATTATTGACATAAACTAGTTTGTACATGCGAAATACCGCATTTAAGGGTATTGGAAGACAGTATATGTGCAAACTTTCCTTCCACGTATGTGATATCAGCTAGACCTATTTTTGTATTGTTTTCGATTTAATGATAATACCGCACTGATTTGAACCGAGGGGCAAAAATATTATTATATTAACATAGTACAATTTTCGAAGCAATGATCAACACTAAAGTTTACATTTTTGATAAATTTATTTTTATTTGCATATTTCTAAAAATTGTTTAATATCTTTAGAAAAGCCAATAAAACTTTTTGATTGTGCTTATATGTAGAGGACACTGTCTTTACAGTTGGTCCAAAAATGATTTCTCTAATACTACAAATAATCGAGCTACCAAACTTATTTTTCTTAGTGTACTCATTCTGTATACATAATTGCATAGTAAAGCATATATACATACATACATCTATAGAGAGATATTTATTTGAGAACACATATCTGCAATTAAGGTAAAGCTGCAAATTGGATTACTTTCTTTCTTTTTTTAAATATTTTTGGAAAGATACGCAGTGTCCCCTATGTATAGACACAATTAAAAACGGTTTTCTGGATATGTGATATCAGCTAAACGTACTTTTTTTCAATTTTACATTAATACAGCTCTAATTTGAATCGAAGAAAAAAATTCAGAATATTTTTTCAAGTATTAGAAAAAAACTAGTAGTCAACGAGTTTTAAAAAATGGTAATTACAGAGATCAATGTTCCAAGCAATGACCAACACAAAAAACAGGATTTTAAAAATTTTATTAACGCAATTTTTGATACGTTTCATATCATTCTTTATAAAAGCAAAAAATACTTTCTGTGTGTGCTTGTACATAGAGGGCACTAACTATTACAATCTGTCTAAAAATAATTTTTCTAATACTTGAAACAACCGAGCTATCAAACTAGTTCGTCTTACTGGACTCATCCTGTATATAGTCTGGTAATAACCGCAGACATTTTTTTTAAATTTTGGTGGAAGGTATATTTAACGTTTATTTCTGCCCATATGTCATAATTTTTTTCAAATACATTATCCCAAGAATTGAAAAGTAGTCATCCTTTCTGATCAATCAAGTTAATAGAGAAATTGCAGTGTTGTTAGTATATTTAAAAAGGTCATGGGCACGGTTGCATCAATGCATTAGCTACTTTTTAAAAATGTGGGCGTGAAATGTGCAGATGCGAATTCACAACAAATGCTAATTTATAATTTCAAGGTAGACAGTTTTTGTTGCAGTGTATAAGAAGCTTCTTTAAAATTATTGTGATTGATAGATGATTTATTAGTAAATATTTAATGGCGACCCCTTTACATTGATAACAGAGACTAGCTTAGAAGTTACTTAATCAAATTAAGGTTGAAGAAGTGCAGAGAGGCTCTCAATGGCTAAATAAAAATAATTCAGTAAATGTTAAACAGTAGGTATTTTAGGGTGTCTTAAATATGACAACCATAGATTTGCTATAAGGCTGGAGATAAATTTCTGATATTTAAAAGTTTTCTTCGTATTCGGCATAATCTATAAATAGAACACCCTTGATTCCTTATACCTACTGTCGATCCTTACATAGGAAAATAGCACAGAAATTAGAAATATGTCAAATATTATACCCCTAGCTTCTTGCAATATATAAAATAATTTTGTTTTTATATACAGGTTATCCACGGTTGACCCGAACATAGGAAAATAACACAGGAAACAGAAATTCGTCAGTATCACCTGCCCAGTTGCTTTCAATAAATAGAATATCCTTGTTTTCACATACAGATTGTCCACAGTTGACTCAAACATAGCAAAATAAACACACGAAATAGGAATCCGTAGGAAAATAACACAAGAAACAGACATTCGCCAGTATTACCTGCCCAGTTGTTTTTAATAAATAGAATATCCTTGTTTTCATATACAGACTGTCCGCGATTGGCCCAAACGTAGGAAAATATCACAGGAAACAGAAATTCGCCCGTATCACCTACCCTGTTGCTTTCAATAAATAGAATATCCTTGTTTTCATATACAGATTGTCCACGGTTGACCTGAACATAGGAAAATAACACAAGAATCAGAAATTTGCCAGTATTAGACTCCCAGTTGCTTCCAATAAATAGAATGTCCTTGTTTTCATATACAGATTGTCCACGGTTGACCTGGACATAGGAAAATAACACAGGACACAAAAATTCGTCAGTATTACCTGCACAGTTGCTTTCAATAAATAGAATATCCTTGTTTTCACATACAGATTGTCCATGGTTGACCCAAACATAGCAAAATAAACACACGAAACAGGAATCCGTAGGGAAATAACACAAGAAACAGGCATTCGCCAGTATTACCTGCCCAGTTGTTTTCAATAAATAGAATATCCTTGTTTTCATATACAGACCGTCCGCGGTTGGCCCAAACATAGGAAAATAACACAGGAAACAGAAATTCGCCAGTATCACCTGCCCAGTTGCTTTCAATAAATAGAATGTCCTTGTTTTCGTATGCAGATTGTCCACGGTTGACCTGAACATAGGAAAATAATACAAGAATCAGAAATTTGCCAGTATTATCCTCCCATTTGCTTCCAATAAATAGAATGTCCTTGTTTTCATATACAGATTGTCCACGGTTGACCCGGACATAGGAAAATAACACAGGACACAAAAATTCGTCAGTATTACGTGCACAGTTGCTTTCAATAAATAGAATGTCCTCGTCTTCATATACAGATTGTCCACGGTTGACCTGAACATAGAAAAGTAACACCGGAAACAGAAATCCGCCAGTAATCTTCCCTAGGGTTTAGGAAACTAACACAGGAAACAGAAATTCGTCAGTATTACTTACCCAGTTGCTTTTAATACATAGAATACCCTTGTTTTCATAGAGAGATTGTCCACGGTTGACAAGGACATAAAAAATATCACAGGACACAAAAATTCGTCAGTATTATCCGCACAGTTGCCTTCAATAAATAGAATGTCCTTGTTTTGATATACAGATTGTCCACGGTTGACTTGAACATAGGAAAATAACACAGGGAACAGAAATCCGCCAGTAGCCTTTCCTAGGGTCTAGGAAAATAACACAGGAAATAGAAATCCGCCAGTAAGCTTCCCTAGGGTCTAGGAAAATAACACAGGAAACAGAAATTCGTCAGTATTATCTACCCAGTTGCTTTTAATAAATAGAATATCCTTGTTTTCGTATACAGATTGTTCACGGTTGACCCGGACATAGGAAAATATCACAGTACACAAAAGTTCGTCAGTATCACCTGCCCTGTTGCTTTCAATAAATAGAATATCCTTGTTTTCGTATACAGATTGTCCACGGTTGACCTGAACATAGGAAAATAACACAGGAAACAGACATTCGTCAGTATTACTTGCCCAGTTGCTTTTAATAAATAGAATACCCTTGTTTTCATATAAAGAACTGTCCACGGTTGACCAGAACATAAGAAAAATAACACAGGAATCAGAAATTCGCTAGTATTATCTTTTCAGTTGCTTCAAATAAATAGAATACCTTTGTTTCCATATACAGATTGCTCATGGCCGACTCAAGTATAGAAAAATAACAGAGCAAACAGCCCCCAGCGGGTGACACGATAAGTACATGAAAAAACTATTTAAATTCCAAATCATTTCGAATATCATCAAATTAATAATATCGAATAAAAAACAAAATAAAATGCTTTCCATTGGGGATCCGGACATTTTAGTATGCCAAGCAGGTAGCATAAGCGTTCGATAATTACCTTGGCGGCAGTATGCCGTTATTCCACACAAAAAGTGTATGGAGCTACCAAACGAAAATGTTAAAATCTCATTTAGAAGCATCCGGGAAGATAACACCGGCAAAACATTGTTTCCCACATAACTTCCCTATATTTCATGCTTGAATTGGCCGTGGACATTCCGTATATTATACTTTGCGTACCGGAAGGCGTGTTTAGATGCTAACCAATTGGACCGAGAGAGAAATATGTATTACTGTATTATACATTACATAACATTTACATTTTCATTTGCATTTATATTTACATTACAGTACATTTACGCTAACGTTTACGAGTAGGCATACGTATAAGTGTCCGTCTACGCTTGCGCTTACGCCTATTTTACGTTTTCGTCTACGTTTACCTTTACGTTTATGTGTATGTTTGCGGATACGAACATGTGTACGTCCACGGTTATGCCTACCCATATCTATGCCTACGTCTACGTCTACCTTTTTATCTACGTCTGCATCTACTTTCAAACGTGCCTCTACGTCTTTGTGTTTAAATTTGCTGCGTCTGTATTTACGTCTAGGTCTACATTTACGTCTACGTGTTTGTATATGTCTACATCCACGTCTAGGTCTACTTTTAATGTCATGCGTACGTCTATGTCTACTTTTACGTCTACTACAGCTACATCTCCTTTTACGTTTGTGTCTAGGTCTTCGTCTACGTCTACGTTCAAGGCTATATTGAAGTCTATATCTACGTTTACGTGTATGTCTATGTTTATGTATATATTTACATCTATGTCTACGACTACTGCTACTTTAACGCCTACGCCTACGTCTATGGGTAACGTTATGCCTGCGCCTACATCTACGTCAACTTAACTTTTATTCTTACACCTGAGTTACGCCTACGATTGCGTCTATGTTTACGTCTACTTAACGCCTATGTTTAAATCTACGCCTATGTCAACGTCTATATTTACGTCTATTTCTCCGTTTACGTTTATGTCTATGTATACGTATATACTTACATCTTTGTCTACATGTACTACTACTTTTACGTCTACGCCTACGTCTATGTCTAATGTTAGGGCTGCGCTTCCGTCTTCGTCTACGTCTACGTTAACACCTACGTCCGTGTATAATGTTTTTACGTCTACGCCTACATCTACGTCAACATCTATGTCTTCTTTTACGCCTGCAACCATCTCTTCGTCTAGTCTGCGTTAACATCTACATTTACGTCTACATCTACGTTTACGTTAATGTTTATGTATACGTATATGTTTGCTTCTACGTCTACGTGTACGCTTTACGCCTACATTTATGTCTACATTTAATGCTACGTCTACGTCTACGTTTACCTCTAGGTGTACGTCTAAGTCTACGTATACGTATACATATATTTCTACGCCTACGTCTATGTCTAATGTTACGCCTGCGCCTTCGTCTTCATCTACATCTACATTAACGCCTACATTTACGTTTATATCTTCGTTTAAGTTTAACTCTATGTGTATGTATATATTTACATCTATGTCTACGTCTACGACTACTGTTATGCCTGCGCCTACGTCCGTTTCTAATGTAATGTCTACGCCTACATATACGTCAACTTTTTACGTCTACGCCTACATCTACGTCAACATCTACGTCTTATTTTACTCCTGCAACCTTGTCTTCATCTACGTCTACGTTAACGTGTATATTTACGTCTACCCCTGCGTTTACTTTTATGTTTATGTATACGTATATGTTTACATCTATGTCTACGTGTACGCTTTACGCCTACGTCTATGTCTGTATCTAATGCTACGTCTACGTCTACATTTACCTCTAGGTATACGTCTAAGTCTACGTATACGCATGTATATATTTCTACGTCTACGTCTATGTTTACATTTACATCTTTTCCTACATATATCCCCTATATTATATTATATTATACCCTGACAGTAAAAATTTGTTCTTCTCTTTCCATATTACATTTATATCAGCTAGAACGAGATAGGGCGAAAGTTGTATTCACACTTCATCGGTAGCGAATCTGTCAGTGTCACATTCAAGGCACTCTAGTGTATTAGGGGCCGAGGTTGAAATCACATTATTTTAATATTAAGATATTATATTGTGTCAATTATAGTTTCCATCGGTATCATACCGGATGTTACAAGTTACGTGTACATTTATTTTTTCTGTTTGAAATGAGTTTATTAATATATTATTATATTTATATTTCAAAGTATGGTTTATACGAAATTACAGCGCATTCTTTGGCATAATTAAAAAATAATTACGCTTGCCATTTTGCCTTTAATGACAACATACCTAATGGATCATTGAAAGCTTATTTTGTAACTGTGTATAGCTGGGTATAAATTGTCTATGATTGTATAATATAAAATAATAAAATAAGTTGTTTTCAAAATGAACATGGCTGGCATCATTGAAATACTATGCAACCACTCCAAAATATTTTATAACTTCTCAGAAAAATCCGCAAGGTTTTTATAGGGTAATTTTGATACAATACATCTGTACGGCTCTGTATAGGACTTAGTGCGTCATGGAATCGCTACTTAGTTAATGTAACTTATATCTGAAGCGTATCGTTTATCGTTTTCCGCAAATTTTTTTAACTAACTGAATTCTATCTATGTATTAATTCCGTATCGCTTGATTTTGTCTCAACTTTTCGTTACTCCAAACCTAGCGTTCCTGCATAAAACCCGTTATATATATTTATATATATATATATATATATATATATATATAATTATGT